>OY744500.1:1494539-1646085 GCA_963556185.1 Pseudopediastrum boryanum | reverse complement strand
GGGGGGGGGGGAAGGGGAGGCGCGCGGAAGGAGGGAGAGTTACGGAGAGGGCAGGGAGGTTGATACTAGGCAATAGGATGTGACTGAAGAGCAAGAGGTAGAGGAAGGCATAAGCAGGAGGACCAGCAATGAGTAGAAATATCCCTGGGTACGGGGTAAAGTAACAACAGCAGTAGCCACAGTAGCAGTAGAAAAGCTTAGTGCAGTAAAGATTAAACTTCCAAAGAAGCTTCAGTTTGAGCTACTGATGAGCTACTAGCTACTAGCACTGACTAATGTAATCAAAAGCCAATAGACAACAGAACCTTCAGCACAGCAGTGAAACGATATGGATCCGTACCAGCAGGAATAGCACCAGCATCATCCATTGCCACAGTTCATCAATATTAACATTACATATCATGATATGCCATATCAAAGAGTGCCATAGGCTCCGCACCTCAAGCCGTTCCAGCCATGGCCCCGTTGCAACCCGCGAGCACAACACATTCACCACCTCTCCCTGCTACCCCACTTCCCCATTCACCCTATTTACCGCCAATACCTCAAAGGTCCTCCCATCACCCTTTATACCACCCCATTCCCCACCCTTCCCTTTCCTTCCGCGCCCCCCCCCCCTCTCCCTCAGTCCCATCTCCCAGCGCTCCCTCCCACTCCATCAGCTGGGCTCTCCTGCTCTCTCCTCTGTCTCCCAAGTTTTGCTCCCTATGTTATAGTTCCTGCCACAAACTTACCACGCTTGCGCAATTTCCCTCCCGTCCATCTCTCCTCCCTCCTCCCTTTCTGTTACCACCCACCGTGCTTTCGCCATTCCCCTCTCTCCTCCCTCTCTCCTCCCTCCTCCCTTTCTGCTACCACCCACCGTGCTTTCGCCATTCCCCTCTCATCTTCCCTCCTCCCCTGTTCTGTCTCCTCTACCCACGCTCATGCAGCTACGGGCTGGAGTTTGATTTGACGTGAACGGGAGGCTGGTGTCTAGCCCTTAGCATCGAAAGGCACCGGAGCTAAGCTGCTAAACCCTAAACCTTGCTGAATCTGCTAAACCCTGAACCCTTTTCTGCTACGACCAGGAGGATCATTGGGGCATTACGCATTGCTCAACACATGCTCATGCAGCTGCGGTTACCACTCACCATGTTAAGAGCGTTTCCTGGTTGTGTTACAAACATCTTATCAGACACAGCTTCTGACAATGTGCCACTTTCACAATACTCCAGCACTAAAAGGACCTGCAACAACACGTGGTAGGAGGGATTCAAATTTGAGATCAACGAGAGCCTGCAAAAGTGGATTCGATAGCAAAGGTAGATGTAGGCTTCATTTACCAGTACGTTACCTGTGTCCATGTTTTGGCTGGGCCATCAGCATCAGATCTTGGCGTCCGATTGGAGGCCTGCAGTACAAAGGCAGCAGTTAACTTTCAGTCAGGAACCATTCAGCAGGGACAAGGCCAAACCAGCAATGTGCAGATACGGAACCTAGGAAATCGCAACCTGTTGTGCTGCGGGGCTCTTTGCTACGGTCGGGAGGGTCCTGCTTTGGGGCATTGTGCAATACTCAACACCTGTTGTGCTTGTATAATTCTGCTTAGTAGTGCATGCAAAATGATCATATCAAGCACACATAACAATCTCCACAGAACTGACTTCAATGACCCTTCTTGCTCTGTAAAAGAGAATACGGCCAAGACCATAAGACCTACACTAATGAAAAGGGATGCACACATTTTGAATGCTGAGGTTGCCGATATCATGTTTGTTAAGAGAGACCACTGCACAGCCCTTTGGGCCGTGCAGCACCCAAGCATGACTCCAAGCAGCTTGTTAGGGTTGTTGGGGGAGTGAGTGCGAGTACCAATATCATGTTTGTGATAAGCATCCTTGTCCTTAGTGATGTACACGCCACAAGCATACAGTGATGCCGCTGCTTATAAGCTTTGCAATTCCGAAGTTGAGGTCCCCAACAGCCTGGCATAGGGTAAACCCTAAACCCTAAAGAGCCCAGCACCAAACGGTTTGCTAGCCCACGTACACCAATGTTTTAGGTCTCTACTGGGCTAGCAAACCGTCTGGTGCTGGGCTCTTTCTTTGCTCACAAGTAGTAGTGGAACATGGATAAAATCATTTCAATAAAATCAACTCGTCCTCGATTAGAATCAGTTATGGGTCCTAGAATTGAAATTATGAGACAGCCAGGAGGGTGCAGATATGTGAGATAGATCACTGCACAGCCCTCGGACCAACAGGATGGAGATATGTATATAGATGTTGCAAGAGCGACAATTGGATCTTGATCCAGATAGACGATCTGATACGTGAAAGAATTGGATGCATGAAGAGATGAGACACACATGTAAGTAAAGGTGATGAGTTGCCAAACACCAAACCCTGAACTCAAGCTTAAACCCTAAAAAGTGAAACCTTTAAACACTCTTACGAGTGGTCTCTTCTCTGCATGGTAGCACTTGATTATGTTAAGGTGGTCAAGCAGTTGCCAAACCCCAAACCCTGAACTTAAGCCTTAACCCTAAAAAGCTAAACTTTAAATCACTGTTACGAGTGGTATGTACTCTGCATGGTAGCACTTGACTATGTTATGATGGTCAAGCAGTTCCCAAACCCTAATCTTAAGCCTAAACCCTAAAAACAGATGTTAAAACACTCTTACCAGTGGTCTATACTCTGCATGGTAGCACTTGACTATGTTAGGATGATCCAGTAGTCTGTTGGCAGCAACTTCATTTGCCACGTATTTATCAGCTGCTTGCACCTCCATAACCTTGATAGCAACATGCTGACCCATGAAAGTACCTGTGAGGTGTGGAGGAACAAAGGACATTTCAAAAACAATGCCAAGAGCTGGATTTGAACCAGCGACACAAAAAAATTCAGTCTTCTGCTCTACCCCTGAGCTATCTCCGCAATATGTTTAGCACGACGAAGTACTAATCCGAGAGGGCAAGAAGGGGAGCAAGTACAGGCAAATGATACAATGGCCAATGGAGTGGGGAGGGGAGGGGGGGGGGGAGGGGAGAGAGGGGGGAAAAGAGGCTGAATACAAGCAGGGGAGGGGAGTAGGGGCATCAAGTGAAGGCACATGACAACCATTAATGCTTGCATACAATGAGTATGGTTTCACCAGCGCCCGCCTCATAAGCACAAGTTCAAATCCACAGGGACGCAAACTCCCTCTGGACAAGAGCGTGCAGCAAGCATATTGAAGTCTAGATGGGGATGTGAAATGCACACATTGTATCACATCACAAGTCCTGACCAAGAGCCCACAGTCATGTCCCCCCTCCCCCTAATAACCCCACATCTTTCATTGCGCACCTTCATAGACGCGCCCAAATGATCCAGAGCCCACAATGCACCCTGCGACACAGCAGCAGCAAAAGGGTTTAGGGTTTACAGGTTCACAGCAGCAGCAGCAGCAAAAGGGTTCAGGGTTTACAGGTTCACAGCAGCAGCAGCAGCAAAAGGGTTCAGGGTTTACAGGTTCACAGCAGCAGCAGCAAAAGGGTTCAGGGTTTACAGGTTCACAGCAGCAGCAGCAGCAGCAGCAAAAGGGTTCAGGGTTTACAGATTCACAGCAGCAGCAGCAAAAGGGTTCAGGGTTTACAGGTTCACAGCAGCAGCAGCAGCAAAAGGGTTCAGGGTTTACAGGTTCACAGCAGCAGCAGCAGCAAAAGGGTTCAGGGTTCACAGGTTCACAGCAGCAGCAGCAAAAGGGTTCAGGGTTTACAGGTGCACAGCAGCAGCAACGAAAGGGTTCAGGGTTTACAGGTTCACAGCAGCAGCAAAAGGGTTCAGGGTTTCAAAGTCCCACAGCAGCAGCCAAATGGTTTAGGTTTACGAACTCCCAACAGCAGCAGCACAAATGCTTAGGGTTCAGGGTCCCATATCAGCAGCAAAAGGGTTTAGGGTTTTGAAGTCCCACAGCAGCAGCCAAATGGTTTAGGGTGTATGGTCCCACAGCAGCAGCACAAATGTTTAGGGTTTACGGTCCCATATCAGCAGCAAAAGGGTTTAGGGTCCCAGATCATATATCAACCCCTGCCTAGATCATGCAAAACTCTTGCTTCCTTACAATGGGATAGTGCCTTTTACTTGGAGGGTAGGGTAGGGAGGAAGGGTCTGCTACACTAACCGCCAAATCCTTAAACTTATCCAAGTTAATGCTCGGCGTCCACTCAATCGCTCACTGGGATACTGACTATTAATCCCATGAGTAACCTTCTTTTACAAAACACGCCTTCTTTTACAAAACACTTCACCCTCACTAGATAGACCATGGCCTTTAACTCATGCTGATCTTATTGAACCCCAAAAACAAAAACCTCCCGCTGACCATATGTTAGTCCCAATGATGGGTTCTGGACCTGGGATGCTGCCATCATTTTGGGCTGCATCTTGTTCTTTCCCACTCCCCATCAAGCCAAACCCCTAGGTCCAGTCCCCCTCCCACCCCCTCCCCCCTCCCCTCCCCTCCCCACCCTCTAGGTCCTCCCTCAACCCCGTCCCCCTAGCAACCACCTCCCCAACCCTTTATTTAGACTCCTTACCTTTGCATTCAATGTTTAGTATGCCCAAGACTGTGTGCAAACAATAATAAAACAATTACCAAGTGGCCCCGTCAAAGCATGGCGCCGGTGGGGGCAGCGCCACCCACAAGGAGCCAACTCAGGCTCCAACGGCATACTCAAGTTCCTGTAAAAGAAAGACTTGCCCAAGACTGTAGAGCTCCGCAGCAGCGTTTGTGTCATGCTTACATGGTGTCAAAGAATTGCCTAGCTGAGAAGCAACATTGAGGTACAAAGGATCCACCCTCATGTCTCACTGCATTATTAGTTTTCCAACCACCTCCCCATTTTCCACCTGCCACATTCTAACTAAGCTGACAGGTAACACCCCCTGGTACATACAAAACCCAAAACATTATAAAACCCAAAACCCTCTTGCTCACCATATGTTAGTCCTGATGAAGGGTACTGCCCAGGTGTACTGCTCGCACGGATGGGAAGAGAACCAGAAGAACCCCTGCTGCACAATCAGGGCATCAAGAAGAGCGTGGTTTGAACATCAGATGTATACTCCCTCACCATGTCTTGGGGGGTTCAAATCAACGTGGTTTACTAACGCAGCATACACGTCACAAGCACCAGCGACGCAGATAAAAAGGTTGACACCATTTCTGTCGAAACTGATGCAACATTCAATAAAGGTATGTTTCTATCATATACTACATACTTAGACACTATCATGCAGCCCATTGACACGTATGCAAAGAGCTCTCTGATACACCATACAGCATTGAGGGACTACCATGCGTTACTGTCACCAAAGACCTGTGTTTGAGCTTTCAGCCTTGGGAGGCCTGAGACGCCTGGGCAATGGTACGAATCAGCCTACTACCCTGGGATACACAATGCTCGTGCAAACGGATCCCTGAAGTCATCTGGGCACACGCAACTACAGCATCCAGGAAACATTCACAAGCATGATGCCATGGATGCTGCTGCCTAAACCCCAAACCCTAAACCCTAGGCACAGTGCCTCAGAAGTGGCCAGAGGAACCTCAAGTATCAGATGCAAACCCCTGAGCTAATTACCCACCATGAAGAAAAAGAAGGAAAGGAGCTACACAGAATTGGTTCAGTAATGGAAGCAGAAAAGGCATGACCTCTGTTACAGTCCCACCCGGTTTAAGGGGAGCCCCACAATCCTATAGGGGGAGTTGGGACGCTGGGCCTCAATCAAAGGGGAAAGGGGGTCTGGAGGGCCTTTTGGGCCTGTGTCAATAGTGACAAACCCCTAAAACTGAAGGGGGATAGGGGATCCGCCAATCCCTTTGTCCCATCCCCCCCCTATAGGATTGTGGGGCTCCCCTAAGTTAAGGGAGAGAGGCAACTGATGCGCCAGGAAAGCTATCCTGCCTCGTGGCTTCTACCATCCACCCTAACCTCTGGTCATCAAGGCATACAATCACAAGCATGCCTTGGCTATCGTGCCTCGTGGCTCTACCATTACTCACCACTCTAACCCCTAGGCATGAAGGTATACACCGTACAATCAAGCCATGGCTATCCAGCCTCTTGGCCTCTACCGATACTCACCACCCTAAACCCTAGGCACCAAGACATGAACCGCACAAGCATGCCATTGCTGCTGCAACCTAAATCCTTGAAGGTTGTACAGGCACAAAACAGGGGTGCAGGCTAGGCGAAAAACGCAGGGTTCATGACAGGTACGGCACATACGAGCAAAGGGCATACAACTGAGACCACCACCTAAATCCTAAACCCTAGCCAACAAGGCATAAACCGCACAAGCATACCATGCTCACCTCGCCTCGTGGGCTGTACCATTACTCACCATGCAGAGCTTGATGTCATATCTGTAGCCACAATGGCAGTCCTAAGGCCACTGCTGCCTGCATCCTTGAACCCTGCCCCTTCTATCCCTGCTGCTGCCGCTGCTGTGAATATAATGCCATCCTCAGTTGCTACTGCTGCTTGGTGCCTGCTACTGCTGCTGCTGCTGTTGCGGCTCCACCAAGAGTGTGCAGCAGCAATTGCAACAAGACCGCTCAATGCACTCACTGCGCAACACATAGAAAAAAAGGGAGCTTGTTAAGGGAGCTGCTCAGATACCCACTGGCATCAAGCAACGAACCTTTCACCTCATGTTGAGCTCGTTTTTAAGACAGTGATATTTCATCTCAAGACTATAATCGGAAAGAGGAGTGGAACTGTTTCAGGGCAATGGAAATAGGAGGGCTGCTACATAGAATGCTTGTCTTCCACATAACCTGAAAGCATGAATAACAGGTTTGCCGCCAGGATGAGTTCTAGAAGCCGCATATGCTTTATGCTGCTGTTGCTGGTGCATGCTGGTTAATTTTAATCCTACTGCATGCTGCTGCGCTGCTGCGACATTGGGATAAGGCTGCTTCAACTTCTACAGAGATCGAGCAATTGTCACAGCCAGTTTTCAGCAGCAAACATGCCGCCAAGTCTTATGAAGGCCTGAATCTACGACCTTCCACCCCCTTCCCATTCGAGATAGCAAAGGTTTGGCCTTAGCTATGTATATGCTCCAAGGTAGCACCCCCTTCCCCTTGCCCTTCTCCTCCACCCCTAAAATATTCCACAATAGCATGCTCTATACAATGCGGCAAGCCATTCTCATTAATCCACTCCTCTCCTAAAAGGAAGCTGCAAGGAGTGTGATGGCCTATTGACCTTCCTTCCCCCTCCCATCTGTGATAATTAAACAATCAAGATTTCGCCTCACCTATGCAAATACTCCCTTCCCCTTCTCCTGCAACCCTCGATATTCAGCGATTGCATGCTCTATACAATGCGACAAACCATTCTTATTAATGCACTCCTCTCCTAATAGGAAGCTGCAAGGAAGCAGCGTGTGATGGAACTCTGATACGGCGCTAATCCACTGCGGCCGAGTCTTATGTGGGCCCGAATCTATGACCTTCCATCCCCCTCCCAATTGGCCTTACCTATGTAAAAACTCCAAGGTTGTCCCCCCTTCCCCTTCTCCTCCGCCCCTCGCAAATCAGCGATGGCATTCTCTATACAATGCGGCAAACCATTTTCATTAATGCACTCCTCTCCTAATAAGGAGCTGCAAGGAAGCAGCGTGTGATGAAACTCCGATACGGCGCTAATCCACTGCGGCCGAGTCTTATGTGGCCCCCGAGGCACCTCCACGAAGAATTCATTCATCATGATGCCGTCTTCCTGGCTGCAATGGTCTTTGAAGATGCTGGATTGACAGGTGGAGCGGTTCACCAGGTACACGTCTTGAAGCTGGGGGGTGTAACCCTGAGGGAGGAGTGAGTGGGTAACCGGGTGAGCGGGTGGGTGAGTGACCGGGTGAGTAAATTGGAGGGAGTGCCTGAAGCTTTTGCAGCGGGGTGAATTCCAACATATGCATGCATGCTAAGAGAGGGGAGGTTGGCATCGATAACATGTGCAGAGGAGACACGGTGGGTGGCAGGGGGTGGGAGGAGGAGGTGGGTTGGGTGGTACAGGGGAAGTTACAGACATGATCAAGGATGAGAAATGGAGGAGCAGCCCACTAGGCAAGTGAGGGGGCATTAGCCGAGGCATGGGAAACTTGCTGAGTACAAATGAAACCGTACAGCCCGAGGCTCATGGAAATTAAAACATTTGCCATGAAAAAGTGAGCTTATTGGCACATTTTCCAGAAGGACAAGAGAAAAAAGGAGGTTTGCCAAAGGTATATTGCAAAAGCAGGAAGCAGATAGGGATGGGTGGAACAGTTGCAGTGTATTATGGGGTTCAGCGCGCACCATGGAAGCCATTTATACATACAATAGAGTACGTGCAAGTCCAAACTATGCTCAATCATACTGTTATACCAGTTCCTGTCAACTGCAAGAATCAAGACACTCTTTAAACATCTGAAAACAAAGAGATAGCCATTCACAGGCAAACTTGCTGCTCCATACCTAAATTAAAGTCAAAGAGATCAGCTGCCCCACCTTTGGTCTTGGCACCTGCTGCGTATGATGTTCATGGTATGTAAGGTTCAGCAGACACCATAAACACAGGCACGCGAGAGAGAGAGAAAGAGAGACAGAAGTACGCCACAAGAATTGCCCTTCAGAGCGGGGTTGAGGGAGGGCCGTTTTGTACGAGTACGTCTGAATACCTACCACTGATCTACATCTGCAGGCAGCTTTGGGCCTGTCAACAAGCTTATAGCTTAGCCTGGCTTACTCATATGTCGTCAGTACTTCTGGTTGCATACCCATGACCAACCGTATTTCCGTATTTTGTTCCACCTCGCTGTTTCTGTAACAGCTTGAGGTGCGAGGCCTATGGCAGTTTTTGCTATGGCATATCATGAGATGTAACAATAGCTCGCTCAGCTGGCTCACCTTAGGTCTTGGCACTTGCTGTGTATGATGCTGATGGTATGTAAGGTTGGAATGACAGAACAGCATCTCATAGACACAATCACTGATGATGGTGAAGGACTCCGCATTGTACAGGATAAACTCCATGCCTGAGTCCCAGCCCGTCACTAGGTGACGAAGCACTAGCCGAGTGAAGGTGAGTGACACACCGGGTGACACTGCCAGCTTCTCCTTCATCCAGGACATGTCGAAAACCACCAGGGAAGTGCCTGGGGGCGCTGTGAGGGTTACATTGCGGTTTAGGGTTACTGTGGGTGACTCTGCGGTGACAGGAAGAAGTAGCAGTAAGATCAGGTGCCTTGGAAAGGGCACTTTCAGTCCACTTGCCATGGTTAAAACAGCTCTCAGACTAGCTGCTGAGATAATGGCTCTCCTGAACCCTAAACCCCTGGTTGGGCACTAGCT
This sequence comes from Pseudopediastrum boryanum, assembly GCA_963556185.1. Lineage (NCBI taxonomy): Eukaryota > Viridiplantae > Chlorophyta > Chlorophyceae > Sphaeropleales > Hydrodictyaceae > Pseudopediastrum > Pseudopediastrum boryanum. The sequence continues at coordinate 1,636,716 of OY744500.1, read as the reverse complement.
GTTGGGGCTGGTGTCTGCAATATCGCCTGGTAGGGGTTTAGCAGAAAATTCCAAGTGCAGCTAGCTGGATGAGCTGCTACTTAGGGCTCAACGCCGCATAACACCCTGGAGAAAGGTGCCAAGCCCCCTTTGAACCGCGGGACAGCGGCTTAAGCAATTTGTCCTCTGCCAGTCTTTTCCCCAAAGGTACTGCTGCAAGGCTTCTGGACAACATGGTGTGGCTCCCACACCCTGAGGGCTTCCAGCGATGCTGCTTCTATTGACTGATGTCTCTAGCACCTGCTGCTTCCATCCCTAAGCCCAACACGGAGGCTATTGCTGCTGCTTGCTGCTGCTGCTCCTGCTGCTGCTTTTGCTGCTGCTGCTATTGGGAACTCACCAGGCCACGCAGCCTCCGTTAGCACCACATCTGCGCCAATCACTATCGTGTGTACTTCGTCCTTACTAAGCTCATCGATTAATGACTGTTCATCGTACACGATTGGATATTCAGTAGGCTCTGCGACTACGAAGTGCATGACGCAGGCTGTCCAAGCCAAAGCTATCATGCATGTGACGCCAAAGCGTCTTACACACATGGTGACCCTCACGTGGCATACAGATAAGTCTCAAAGCAACGCAGAGGGTCCAGCGGCGAGGGCCACGACTTGCAAGGGATCAGTTGGATGCGCTGTAACTGTTACGACGTATTTGATTGCTTGACTCCAAGTAACCAAGAGCTAAACATCGTTTGTGTGCTTGGAAGCTGGCTGCATGCAATTGCCAAGCAGGTAGCGCCCCTGTGACCCACCATGGGATGACTAATAGCATGGGATCAGTTAGTCAGGTGCTTCGATCATCCCAAGGCACCGGTACTGGGCCCGCGCTTGGTAGCAGGCTGCTTTAAGACGCTTCGCATGCCTCTCTAGAAGTCCTGTGCCTCTAGAGGGGCCCGCGATCAGCTCGTGTACCTGTTGCTTGTCTGGTGTAGGGGCTAGAATTCCAGAGTGGATCTATGAGTGGCCAAAGAACCTATCTCAGCATAGGATGGAGTCATGCATGGGGCTATGCGGGTGCAACACTGGGCTTTGATTCATATGATCCAGATTTATGTGCCTGTTCACCCCACAGCCCTTTCTCCAGCCCTCTGGGCCAATCAGCTTTTGGACCTGCCATGCCCTTTGACACACATTCAATTACAAAAGCTGCCTAGCATCGGGGTGGTAGCCTTTTTACATGACTTCGGGTACTTTTGTTGAACATGATTCTCTCTGCTTATGCTTAGTTGTGTCTTACGTCTCGTTGCATCACTCATTTGCCCTGCTTTTGACACCTGCACCAAGCCTCCAGCTCTGCTGCAATGGTGGCACTGGTAGATGCAGGAAGTCAGGGCAGGGGTGCCTCAAATGGCAGTGAACCAGATTCACCAAGTGGCTTTGTCAAAGCAGGGCACCGGTGGGGGCAGCGCCAGCCACATGGAGCCAACGTAGGCTTCAACGGCATAGCCATATTCCTATCCAAGATTTGCACAATGGCTGCCACCAGCCCACCCTTAAACCTTGCTAGCCAATGTATGTCAGGCCCGGCCCACTTCGACTTGCCACGCGCTGACCATTTGGCCCAGTCAACAGCAAGCCAAGCAGTTTCATGCCTTGGCAGGGCTCACATAGATGTAAGCAAAATCCATGCTGCATTGCAAGCCCCTGTGTATGTCTTGCTTGGTATGTTTCAAGGGAATGTAGTATGTAGAGAGATGTGGAGATGCAGGGCCCTGGGACCCCAACCCACAGGTACAATGGATACAGACAAATCAATCAAAGCACTCTAGCATCTAGCAGGGGCGCTTTGGGGTTGAGATCCGTATTCTACGTACTGCAACGTCAGCAAGAGGCCAGCAGGGTGAATACGTGCGGCGTGTTTGGTGTACCTAACATGAATGATAAATGAAGAGATGAGACTGGAAATGTAACTTTAGGAAGAGCGCTGCTGATGCATGCTGTTGAGGTCACGCCTCATCTTGCTAACCTGAGTTCTCTGAGCGAAGCATATAAGCACCAGTCTCATAGGAGCAATACAAGCTGCTTGATATGCTATGGGGCTACACATTATGCAAGAGTTGACCCAAGGCGGGAACTGCTGCTTGTTAGCATCCGAAATACCTCACCACCAACGACGCCGAATGCAGTTGTACCATATGTTTTACAAAGCTGCAGTCTAGAGGAACTATAGATAAGCATAGGGTGGGGCCTGCCCTGTACTTATCTCTTGCTAAAGCCGTGGGCGCTGATCTTGTATAGTGTATAGATGTGGGCTAGCAGACAGTGATACCTTGACACCACATCATGGTCTGCAACCATGCAAGCCCCTGCTTAGTTGCCCTTGAAGCATGTTGCTGTGCTGCTACACTGGCCTCCCATGTATCTTTGCCCCCTCCACCTTATTCATTCCTAAATACAGGGGAGAAGCAACAAGTGATCTGTACAGTGAGTGCAGCAAATGCGCTGCTGCCGCCACCTTTTACCGTGAGAACAAGTTATTTTACCATAAGCCCTAGGCGCTGTCAACAGCCCAAACGGAGAAACCTGCCACTGGTAGGTACGCCCAAGCCATGTGAAGCAAAGGAACCTCCCATGCCATGACTTGACAGGCAATTGGATGTAGCTGGCCTTCATATCTATTAAACGCCAGATCACTCCGATGCATAAGTCTTGCAGCCGCATTTGCATGCTCCATCCTACAGGAATGACTTGGCAGGTAGGGCTAATAACCGGCCTACAATTCTAACATGGAGGCTTCTAATCCCAGGCACAGTAAAAGGAGCAACTTATCTCGCACCCGCTCCTCTGACAACGGAGCATCTGTAACCTTGATGACAGATTAACCTCAAGTAGCCAAACCCATCCACATGGGCATGTTTGTGCTGCTGTGTGCCATGCATGCTACCCAATTGCCACTTTCCTGCCATCAGAGCTTTCCGCTGCATGACCTGCTTTTACTGTGGCCAACCTACATAACACAAGCCAGAGCGCCAGAACTCACCAGGATTATAAGCTCAATGTAGTGTAAGCTTGGCTCCTCGTTTGCAGCAGGCCAGGTGGTGGTGGTGGGCAACTCCTGCTTCTACTCAGCTGGCACAGCTTCTGACCATATCAAGCCTTCGTGTACATGCCGTGCCACGACAGCCATTTCACTTCAAGAACGAGCGGCTGTGCACCTTGATACAACCACTGTACTTTCCCACACTGCAGGACTGAGTGGCACCAAGCTGACAGACATGGCATGGCACGCACCAAGCAACGGGCTCAACAAACGTGAGAGGAACAGTGCACGCGCAAGCTGAAAGGCAGGCCAAGATAGACATACGATGGAATATCAGTAGCAGAACAGGGTATCACAGGGCTGCGCAAGCAACCGTTCAGCGCATGCTGCAGCCACCAGACAAGCAACAGGTACACGAGCTGATCGCGGGCCCCTCTAGAGGCACAGGACTCCTAGAGAGGCATGCGAAGCGTCTTAAAGCAGCCTGCTACCAAGCGCGGGCCCAGTACCGGTGCCTTTGGATGATCGAAGCACCTGACTAACTGATCCCATGCTATTAGTCATCCCATGGTGGGTCACAGGGGGCAGATAGCGCTAGGGACCTGGTGACCCTTGTACTGCCGCAGTTACGGAAGGAAAGGGCCACCCATCCTCTCCATCCGTTCATGGACATCCCAAGGGGTCCAGTCTTCTCCATGTTGCGAGCTCCCAATAGGTGGCAGAGCGTAGACCCTTATCTACCCACCTCATGTCAATCTTGGTAGTCATGCAGCCCCTTCACAAGAAGCTTCAAGGTCTGATACTCCCCCTTCGTCAATGACACGCGTCCCAACCATAAGTTCTATCAGAAGACATGCAGCTCTACAATTTACGAACTTTCAGACATTTAGTCTTAAGTAGCAGCTGGCAGCACAGAATGGCGCGTGAGGATGTCCGGGCAGTGTAGTGCGCGCGCGAGGGGCATCTGGATCGGATTGAGGCATTTGAGGAAAACTTTCCATTAGCAAAGTTTCGGGGTGGAGGGGGCCCTATGCGTGTAGTGGTATTGACAGGTCTAAATGGGGTAGTTAGTAACCGCTTGTGTTGGGCTCACAACAGTTGGATGATCGTGTGCTGTGGTTATGTGATGGTTATGGCCCTTTGAGCCTTCATTGGGTCCAAGGGATGCTTTCTTGGGCTGGTAATCTGGTGATATGATAATCACTCAACTGCATACAGGCATTGTATGAACTGGGGCATGTTGCCCGCCATGTTTGATGTATCAACATGAATGACATATGAAGAGACGACACTCTCCCTGCTTTTATGTCCTGTACCCAACCTCCAGACGAGACTAGAAGACATGTGTCCCCCCGCCCCAGAAGTTGGCGACAGCCTTCAACATGCAGAAGTGACCGTTCACACTGTGAACGAGGAAGAACAAAACAAACAAAAATTTAAGGTGCGGCAACCGCAAAGGGCTGCTAAGTCGAAACGACCAAACGCACCATCGGATGGGTCCAAAAACAATGGAATCCATACCACCAAGCAAGAGGACTACCCAAGCAGACATCCAACTACGGACACGGCAAATAGTAGCACCAGCAAACAAATCACCAGCAGGAGACTGATTGGTGTGGCCAAATCAAACACAATCCAGAGCACCAGCCAAGCAGGATGTCCAGTAAGTCCACCGCAGATGTACCACCCAAGACGTCCAGCACACCAACCAAGGCTAATACCCAAGCATGTAGCTATCTAGACTTCAACCAGTTCCTCATCAGACGAATCACTAGGAACTTCTGGCTCCGACTCCGAATCAAACATATCCAAATATTGACCTGCCGGGAGCAAGATATCTGGTAAATCCACCACATCAGTACCACCTGACTGATGGCAGTACCAACAGACACGAACACACACGGCCACATACTTGACCAAGGCCGAGAGAGGGACACAGCCAGTGGCTGACAGTGCCCAGAAATCAGCATACCGGAGCGAGGACAACGCGGCCACGGGGGGAACCACAGCTGCCAGAAACAAATCTCTAGCCGCAACAATTGTGGGGTGTTCACACATGAACAAACAATGCGCCTCATCATCAACTACTGTGGAGCTACACCGCAAACAAGTGCGTAAGAAATAGGAGTTGTCTGCAAGTGTATGGAACCGTGATCAAGGCAACACTTGTCCTACAAGCAGCCAAGCAGGCCTCAACAATAAAACGCCCTACACCAGGTGGTTACCTATATCTGGCAAGCGGCAAGGAAGTATGCAAATCCTTTTCCTGTATAAAATTGCTGCATATGCTGCATGCAGAACTCTTAGCAGAGCCAAGAAGGCCACCCACTGTCAAAACACGGCCAGCAGTCACAACTTCAGGAAAGCAACTAATCCCCAAGTAAAAGCAACCAGTATTGAGTACGCAAGAGATAGACGTGTCCTTGCGGGGCTGCCCACAGAATGATGTCCAAGCGCCCAAACATGTTCAAAGATGTTCAAAGTGCACAAATGCTGCCAGCCAAACACCGTGTCTGAAGATGCTGAGCTCTCATCACTCGAATGAATGTAAACATCACCACATTTCTGCTCTGCGGTCAGAAGAGAAGAGCCCATGATAGATTCTAACGCAGGTCAAAACCAGAACCACTCCCCTCCAGACTGGCAGGATTAAAGCCAGAGCACAATGTGGAAGGAGATAGTTGAACAAACGCTCACGTATCAAGAAGATATTTTCCCCCTTCTCTGTGAGGTTCTCTCTCTCTCTCGCTCACTCATCGGCAGGGAAAGCTCACAGCAACCCAGAAGAACTTCAAACTTCGTGCATACACCATACCAGCAAAGAATGCAGTCTCAGTGAACCACCACAATTTGTACTGTACCCCCCTCAGTACAAATGATCCTTTCTGGAAACCAGCCCCTTCCACCCAGGGATGCATCCACAAAAACAAGATGCTAACATGTTTGTCCCTGCACATGCTTTGATTGCCAGTGAAGGCACCAACCTTTAAAAAATTGGATCCCGAGTGACAGCTGACCGTGTGCCCTACCAACATGGTTACATGGTAACATCCACACACACACTAATTGTGGCGTACAACAAAGGAAGTAGGCCTACTTACAGCTGACCGTGTACCCTACCAACAGCACCCTAGCAACCAATCCCCAAGTATTAAAAGCTGCATCAAGAGCACAAGGCTACCTTTCCAAAGACTACCTTAACCCAAGACCATGACAGCTGACTGTGTACCTTACAGCACCCAAGTGACCACCTAGTGTCTGTGGCGTCACTACAGCTGCAAACCTCGAGCATAGTATCAACATGGTACCTTACAGCATCCCAGTGACCAGCTTCCAAAAACCTGCTGCTCAGGAGTATGACACTTGAAAATACATTTTCCATTGCAAAGACCTTGCCCCATGACAAAGCCTTGCCCCAAGCGAACCAATTGCTACAGCTACGTCAAACAGTAGTGCTGCAACCCCCGCGCTGCACCAGCAGCAGCACTAGAATGGAAAGCTTAAGCTGCACACCTTACTAAGCTGTATCAGCGGTAAGATGAATACCTGAGCTGCACAATGGGCCCCTCCCTTGATCTTACGCCCCTCCTTGCGTAGCGCGCGCTCTCTCTCTCTCAAGCTGCACATCTTATCTTACTAAGCATAAGAAGTTGCATAACTTGCGACCATGCATAGTACTAGCTTTTGCCCTGTAATAATGTAGTAATGCATTCAGTGGCACAGCTGGCCAAAGCCAGAGCAAAGTGGCAAGTCCTCCAACCCCACCAGAAGTAACTGTGCATAACTAGCACTGGCTCAAGGTCCACAATAACTGAGCAACAAACCCACTGGTGAATACCAGTACCGCTAGCCAATGACCTCATATGGGTGCTGTCAATTTCCTCATCAGAGGGACGTTCTCATCTCAGCCTTATTGGTAATGCTACTCATTCACTGCTGAGGGTCCCTGCATGTAACAGCGGTCTCTGCTAACCTTTCTTGCACCATCACCAAGGCCTCCTCCCCACAACCTTACTCCTTCTCAAGTGCATGCTGCTGTTTATGATGACACGCAGACCTTATAAGCAGACAGCACATCATCAGTCTGGTTCCCCCTTGCAGCCGCCTTCATGATCTCCAATGGTCATTTGCAGGTCCGAATACCAAATGATCAGATAAAGTCACCATTCACGATGTCACGCAGACCTTGTAAGCAGACAGCACATCATCCGTCTGCTCCCCCCTTGCAGCCTCCTTCAGTGCTCCAGGAGCAAAGTCCAGCTGCAGGTTCTGTGCTGCTGCCTGGACTGGAAGGGGACCAATGTAGCCCAAGTAGCCAGGGGTTTCCTCCTTCTGTACTCACATAGTCAGCATGAGCAGCAAATCAACGGAGCCAGTCAGTCAATATCAATCCGTCAAGCAACAGGGGGTCTCAGTGTGAGTTCGTAATAGCACACTGTCCGTACCTCACTAGCAACCGACATTGGGGCAGCCTAGAGAGCATTAATCATGTCTTACATTGAGCAGGGACTACCAGTTTCGGCCGCAGTTGGCCTGGATCACATCCCAAATGCACGTGATAATGAAACCAGATAGGCACCTAGGCAGCATCATGGAGCGAATGCCATAGAATAGGAGTTAAGCCTGGGCTTGCTCGGGCAGCAAACTAGATGCCATGAGAGTATTGCACTGCACAATCCAAGCAACGGAGCCGGCTGGGTAGTGGTTCTCAGTAAAATGCAATCATTACAACGTATATGCAACATATCGGATACAAGATCTGCAGCTGCAATGGAGTGAGGAATATTTCTGGACTAGGGTTACTGCCGGGACGTCCATCAGGAAATTAAAGAGCTATCATCCTAAGCCCTAGAACCAAATATATTCTTACTGAGAGACCTCTTACCCCCCCCCCCCTCCATACCTCCTGCTGTGTGTCAGGATATTCCCCCCCATCCAACTCCATGGACCATTGGATGGCAAAATGCAAACGTACGGGACAGCAAACGGCCAAAACTACGTTCTAAGTTCAACAACTGAACCCATGTCTGACTTCTCCCCTCCCACTTCCCTGCTGTGTGTCACAATACATCTTTACTGGAACGCCCTCCTTGGACCCATGTCTGATTCCTCCCCCCCAAAGACCCTTGTCTGTCCTCCCCCCGTTACCTCTTGCTGTGTGTCAGGGTATTCCCCATCATCCAACTCCAAGGGGTGCTGGATGGCAAATGTGAAGTAGGAGGTATCATTCACATAAGACAGGGTGATACCAGTGACCTCAGAGTGTGCAGGGGCACTGAAGATACGAGACAAGGTACCTGAGAAGGCAAGCAAGAAGAACTCTGTGTCAGGGGATTAGCCCCACAATCCTAGTTGGGGCTGGGGGACACGCAGGGCTTAATGAACACAAGGTACCAAAAGGCATCCACGGCATTTTCATTTGGGGGGGGGGGGGTGTTAGGGGATAACCTAGCCCCACTGTACTCTTGCTATGGCACATCACGAAATGTGATCACAAGCAGCAGAATGAGAAGCTAGGGGGAAAGAAAACAGGCCATGCGAGTATACATAAGCAAAAGATATGCCATAAGGTTAGGCAGGTAGGGTATGCCTACATAGTTTATAAAAAGACGCTTCCCAGATATGATCGAGTCTGCTGGGACTCGCGTTGCATTCTCATGCATGCCCATGAAAGGGAGCACCGCAGGGGACCAAAGTGACATAGTCGTACGTTAATCAGCTACTTGCAAACATGCGCTTCCCGATCGCTTACCATTTTTGAAGTTATAAGCCCAGAGGACATTGTTAAGATGTTGGGAGGTGTCCTCACCAATGAGAAGGTTACCACTGCAGTAACAGACAGGGCAGGTAACAGCTACACTTCAGGACTTACGCTTTAGGGGTTTAGGGTATAGTGTTCTAAGGTGTCACCTAACCCAGAATGAGACAGGGAGGCAACGCGAACCTATGGTGCCGTTCTTGGGGTTTAGGATGTATGGTTTTTGCTCCCGCTGTTGGGAAGGGTTCTCGCCGAAAGACAAGGTTACCATTGCAGTGGATGAGGCACGGCCGGTAACAGCAGCTATTTAGAGTATAGGCTTCCACGGGTTTAAGTTTCTAATGTGTTGAAGCCAAATAGGAAGACAGGGCGGTAACAGCAAGCTAGTTTGCCATATTTGGGGTTAGGATACAGGGTTCCCGCTCCCGCTGCTGGGAGGTGTCCTCACCAATGAGAAGGTTGCCACTGTAATGAATAAGACACGGCAGGTAAGAGCAGCTACTTAGGGTTTAGGCTTCTAGGGTTCAGGGTTTAAAATGCCACTGCAGTAAACCACACACCACACATGTGAGACAGGGTGGCAGCAAAGCCTTGAGTGTAGTTATTGGGGTTTAGGGTATAGGGATAGGGATACACATTAGCTACCCACTGGCACGTGCAGATCCAAAGGCAGGAGGGTAGGTAGGTCGGCCACATACACTAACGCAGGTAGCAAGTAGCATGCAGCGGAAGAACAGCACCTCAACCAATTCTGCTGCTGGATTCAGTTTCTACTACACCTTTATCACGTGATTAGTAGTGTAGAACATACCTATGGTAGAAGAGGTTGTCAGGGCCTGCTATTGTGTTGACATCACACTTGTTGTCCTGATCAGTGTTGGTAACATTGTTGCCCTTTAACATAACCTGCAGGGCAGGGGTTGGCAGGAGCAGCAGCAATAGCATCAGCAGCATCAGCAGCGGCAGCGGCACCAAAAGCAGCAGCAACAGTGTCAGGGAAGCTTGACGGGATAAAACCCACTCCATGAATGTGGCATCACTAGTATCTTTGCAGAATAGGATTCCCCGGGATGGCTCAGTCGCCGCTGCAATTGATACAGGCAAAGCGTACATCCCGCTCATGAAAACCTCCCATCCAAGTAAGGCATACATGTGCCACCTTATCACACCAAGGCAATCACGTCTGCTCGTATCCCTTCAAATGACATTCTTACCAATCCTGCACACTTATATCTCAGTGATTTCAATCAATGAACCTGAGCTGCTAGTTAGCTCCGCCACTGGACAAGCTAGCAAGACAGATCGCCAGCCAACATTCCACACAAGCTTCAAAGCTAGGGTTTAGGGTCTGGGGTTCAGGCTTGAACCAAGCTCACCTTAGCCCTGCCTTAGCCTGGGTTGTCTGCATCTAGGCCTATGCAATCTTCAAAACTAGGGTTTAGGGCTTGGGTCTCATTGACAGAAGCTTCAAAGCTAGGGTTTAGGGTTTAGGCTTCATGAACACAACCTTTAAAGCTAGGGTTTAGGGTTTAGGCTTACACCAAGCTTACCTTAGCCTGTGTTGCCACATAGTTAGCATCCAGGTCGACATCCATCACAAAACCACATGGGTTCTTCTGGGCAAACTGCAGGTGGTCGGGGCCCAGTCCATCATAGGGATTGTTTGCCAGCATGCCCTTATCAACTGAAGATATGGCTATGTACAACTGCAGCACCAGCAGCATGACATGGCTAGGTTGACACATAATGGTGTAGGGTTTAGGTTTAGGAGGTCCCCCAGCAGCAGCAAGAATACAAAGGCACGTGGAGTGCTGGTTACCATTGCGTAGCATCAACTTTTCTATACTTCGGAATATGCCCTTATCAACTGAAGGTATGGCAATGTGCAACTGGAGCAGCGGCAGCAGGACGGGACTAGCTTGACATAGAATGGTGTAGGGTTCAGGTTATAAGAGGTTCCCCAGCAAACAGAACAAGAAAAAAGACACTTGGCATGCTGATTACTAGTGCGCAGCATGAAAATGATATATTTGCCAGCATGCCCTTATCAACTAGAGGAACGGGGATGTGCAACTACACCAGCAGCAGCAGCAGCACAGCGCGACAGAACCAAATTGACACAGCAGCAGCAGCAGCAGCAGCAGCAACAGCACCAGAAAGTGGAGCGACTCAAAAGGCAGGATTTAGGCTTTAGGGATTGCTTAAACACTGAAACCCCATCATATGAAATCCCAAGACATACTGACAGCAAGCCCTCCGGATTCGACCAGCACGCAACCATCCTGGGAGTACTATTACCACGGATCCAACCACACAGCAGCCATTCATACCTTGTTTCTATCGTAGTCATAGGTGATCCCCTCCATCTTCTCCCACTCTGTGGTGGCACCCTTGATTGCAGCCACACGACGGGTCTCAAAGAAAGCAGCAAACCTCTCCATACCAGGCTGCAAGGAAAAAGCATCAACACCAGAGAACACTGCTTGTCAGTATACATTAATACCTGAGGGTGGCGGATTTAGGGGAATCCGTGTGAGTCAGCATGTCCCTTGGCAGTATGCCGCATCAAAGTGAGGGGTGGGGAGAAGGGGGCGCACGCATGTCTATGAAAGCAGGCCAAGACAGTTCCCGAGGATAAGCATGTAGCCAGTTTAGGGTTTAGGGTGGAGGGGATGAGCATGTAGCTAGTTTAAGGTCTAGGGCTTAGGGGATAAGAATGTAGCTAGTTTAGGGTTTAGGGTGAGGGGATGAGCATGTAGCTAGTTTAGGATCTAGGGTAGAGGGGTTAAGCACGTAGCTAGTTTAGGGTTTTAGGATTTAGGGGATCAGCCTGTAGCTAGTTTAGGATTTAGGGTTTTTTGGATTACCATGTAGCTTGCTGCATGCTGACGTGGCGGTGCAAGTCAGGTCGGTCTGCTGCCTTGGGAACTTTGGCTATCCACAGATATAGTCTTAGAGAAGCACAGCAATCAGTATCAGCGGTGAGGTTGGCACGGATTCGTACTATTCTTTCGCCTTTTACTAAAGAATACCGCGCGTCATCCTCACAAAGCCCAGATACCAATTTTTGTGGCGCTCTGCGCCTAACTGCGTTGCTGGGCCACACCAGCTCTGCCAGTAGATGCAACTGAAAAAACTTTCTTCACATGTAACGTGCATAGCTAGTTTAGGGTTTAGGGATAGGCATGTAGGTAGCTTAGGGTCTAGGGATAAGCATGTAGCTAGTGCTGCACAGAGCAATTTGCGCTTGGATGTGAAGACTGAGGCGGCCGCTATCGGAAGCAGGCATATGTTCACATGTTTAAAAGCAGGGAAGGCTATTCTCAATGACAAGGGCGATGAGCATGCAGCTACTGTGCAAGGGAAGCAATGTGAGCGTGAAGGTCAGGGGTACGTTTACATGTATAAAAGCAAGGAGGGGGGGGCGGCCGCTATTTTATGACAAGAGTTATAACCATGCAGCTGCTGTGCGTGGAGGTAAATTGTGCAAGGAGCCGATGTGTGGGCACTAAGGTGTGTTTGGTCGGTTCGACCTAGCAGCCCTTGGCGGTTGCCACACCTTAAATGTTTGTTATGTTATGTTATGTAAGGGAAGCAGGCATAAGCAGGGCAGGGCACTTAGTGAGAAGAAGCCTGTCTTTTGTAACGCTCGATTTCTAGCGTGGTAACAACTGCTGCTAAAGGCACTGAGCAAAAGATTGCAATGTTGACCAACTCTACATGCATGACTAGACAAGACACTTCCTGGATGGTGGTAGCAACCACAAGGACAGCCCCTTGCCTCCAATGTGTACTACTTCTCTTCCCTGCTATGCGATACCCAACTCCAGGCACAGATAGCTGTTCGTAGCAGCAAACATAAAACCACGTACCTTAATCTTGAGGCACTCCACATACAGAGTAACGCTATTGATGCGTTGTGTAAACGCCTTGACTATGGGGTTATGAGGTGCAAAGCCCTGGGGGCATTTGCCATCTGATGTAGCATTGACGGCCTCAAACATCATGCTGAACCGCGTGGAGGGGTTGACAGCCAAAGCATCAAGCTCTCCCTGGTTGGCTGCAACAGAAAAACACAGCGCTTGAGGTTTAGTTTATATTGATGAGGGTTTGAAATCAGGGTTTAGGGATCAGGTTTAGGATTGAACTTTCTTCGTGCTGAACCCCGTGTAGGGGTTGAGAGCAAGAGCATCAAGCTCCCCCTGGTTGGCTGCAATGCAAAACACAGGGTTTGGGGCCAATAAATTCATCAGGTCTTAAGGGTTTAACACAAACTCCCCCTGGTTGGCTGCAATTAAAGACACAGGGCTTGGGGTTTTGTAATCAAAAGGGTTTGAGGGTCTAACATCAGTGCTCAGGGTTTAACTGCTCCGTGCTGCTGAACTGCTGAATCTTGTCTGGGGCATGGCTTTATAACATGAGAGCAGAGTGGCCCCCACCTATCCCCAGAGATGCACTATCTGGATTTGAGAGATGTTGGAATAGGGTTCATGAAACATGATCCACTGCTGGAGCATTATTATTAGTGTTATCATTTCTCCACCCTAGATCATGGAGCATGCAAGACTGCACCGAACAACTAGGTATCAAGCAACTCCTGCGGGCTTCCAAGAGATGCCTCGGATAATAATGCAAGGTTGCAAATGCAGGATCATGCAAGGTCCAGATGCAAGAAGTTCTGGCTAAGGCACTTAGGCTTCAGGCTTATGAGCGTTATGCTGCTGATCTGCATGATCTGCTTGATTTCATGTTCGGAAAGGGGGGAGGGCAGGAGGGAGGGAGGGAGGCAGGCAGGGAGGGAGGGAGGGAGGGAGGGAGGAGGGAGCAGAAGCAGTGCACGCGGGGAGGCGTGAAGGGGCAAAGCAGCAGGGGAGCGTGACCGATTTGCTCCCTCTTAGAAAGAAAGAAGAAATTGTTCGTCATCGTCAATCAATTGACAACTCAAATATTGACCAGGTGAAAAAGCGAAGTGAAGGAAGAAAGTGAAGAGGCGTGAAAGGGCAAAGCAGCAGGGGATAGTAAACATTCCTCCAAGCAGACATTCAGAGATGTACCTTATTGAATCCAGTGTAACCCCACAACTCCAATTCTGAGAAACTTAGTGGCTCCAATATGCGCGTACCTGTGCCGAGAAGTATCCATTCAATGTTGAACTCCTCCTTAGAGTCGCCCTTCATGATGAATTTTGCAGCATACAATGACCCAGACCCAAGGTCTGCAGGCTTGTCAGTCACAAACTTGATCATCACACCATTGGTACCATCATCAGTGGTGTAAATGGTGCGGTTGTCTGGCATGAACCAACTGCAAGAACAAAGCACACACGGCACATGTTGGACGCTGGTGGCTAGGTGATGGTCTTGACAAGATAAAAGAGTCAATTAAACAGGGCTTTCAAGCACACAAATGTATGGTTGGTGGCACATGCTTCCATTTGCACCATCATCAGTGGTGTAGATGGTGCGGTTATCTGGCATGAACCAACTGGAAGGACACATAAAAGATGGGTTTTATGCCATTATGTCATTATGTCATCGTCATGAAGCCTATACAAAACAAAAGAAAGAATGTAGCCCAAGACACACCCACTATACAAGCCTAAAAGTAAGATAACAGTTGTAGTCCAGGACACACCCACTGCCGTATAGCTGGGCTGACAAGGTCCTAAACCCCAGCTGCAAATTGTACCGGTAGGGTGGGTTTAGGGTTCTGTGTGCCAAGGTTAGAGGGCATTGGCTCCCTGTGTCTGAACATTCGACCCCAAGCTGACTACAAGCATAGTAGAACTATGTCGGGCTAGGGTGCCAAGCTTTCAGGCTTGTTCTGCTAAGGGGGCTCGGCCCAGTGTATACATACCACAAAGTGTTCATTATCGTTTGGTCATCGTCCCCTGCTGCCTCATACATGCCGGTGGTGGCCATTGAGGTTATGCTCTGGAACTCTAATACACACCCATGAGTTTCTTTATATGCCATGGCCCAGTTCTCTAAAAGCGCCCCCATGTTTGACTTACGCTGTCTCATGGCTGATGCGTCCCAGTGTTCTCCACTTGATGATGCTGGTGCTGCCATTAGGGCTGGTCACACTGATCTCAGGGCTGGAACCATAGTTATAGCAGCTGGAGCAGTACAGCAGAGGCAGTACAATAATGCTTGATACACATAACATGAAGGATCAATGAAGAGATGAGATTGGAAACGGAACTTTAGGTGAAGCGCTGCTGATGCATGTTGTTGAGGTCACACCTTATCTTGCTACAATACTGAATGATTCTGTCATAGGTGCTACTTCAGGGGTTGGTCACATGGATCTCAGGTTCAACCATAGTTGTAGCAGCTGGAGCAGTACAGCAGAGGCAGCACAATCGGCAGTACAATAGCCAGCACATTAATGAATGATTCTGTCATAGGTGCTGCCATAGGGGTTGGTCACAATGATCTCAGGGCTGGAACCATAGTTCCCTAACAGATGGAGCAGTACGGCAGAGGCAGTACAGTGAGCAACACTGTCAAAGCTGCTGCACAACAGCCATGCAGTATTATGTGCGTCAGATTGTACAATACGGCACAGGTCATAAACATGTATGCTCCAGGTTGTGACTGCAATTTGCAGCACTAGCAGGTCCTGCACCTACTAGATTTTCTGTAGATTTGCTGTAGCTGGGGGTGATTAGTAGAGGCAGTACAGTACAGTACGCAGTCTAACCTCCATACATTGATCTTCCCAGGTCTTTTGCCCACCTGAACTGCTCCTTGAACCTCTTCAGGTTTTCTGGGTTGGCACCAAATGCTGCTGCAGTCTGATTGAACTCCTGAGCATCATTGTAGTAGCCATAGTAGCGTGCAAACTCAACAACACCTGCAGCAGTGTCCATGGCAGCAGCAATAACAATCAGCAGCAGCAAAATAACGCATCAGCAGCAGTAACCAGCAGCAGACGCAGCAGCTGGTGTAGGATTCAGCAGCAGGAGCAGCAGCATCAGCAAATCGATAGCAACAATAACAAGCAGTAGCAGCCAAAGTAGCAACAGCAACACTCAGCAGCAGCACCAGTATGGCAGGAGTATTTTCAGAGCAGCAGCAGCATTAACAACAGGCACATTCACTAACAACAGGTAATCTTCATTGCAAAAAGGCAAGAGCATGGCAACATCTTATACCAGCAGGACATGTGGCATGTGCTGCATCGCACCACCCTCTCACTCTCTCTACCAGACAACCCCCACGTGGGGGCTCGCTCATGATCAACCTTATATATGAGACTGGTTCCAACGCTAGTTTCATAGCAACAAGAAAGCAAAAGGGTGACGGAATTGAAATGTCCTGGGATTAAGATACAGAGCTCCATCATCATCTTGGCCCAGACATGGCAACAGAACATGCCTTTCCATCAATGGAGTCGCAGTAAGATCTAGGACTTTAGGGTTTAGGGTTGAACCCAGCAGGTGATCTCAGCGGAACTCCTACACCTACCTGCTCCATTGTCTGTGTCAGCATATCCACACAGGTCCACACCTCCTTGGCAGGGCAGGAACAGCATCTCATACTCACGACCTGCAGAGCAGTGACAGGGAAGAGTCAGAAACTGCATGCAGTGTTTGTCTGCCAGCGGAGAGACTGTTCAAGGTTTACCGTCTGGTGCGTAGGGTTTCCCTATATGTAGGTTTTAGGCTTGATTATGCGGCACCAACCCAATGACACTGGCTGGATGGTTGGTCCGGGCTGCAAAGTATCTTTGGATCGACTCACATTTTAGGAAAGCATTCTCGTGTAAGCTCGCTGTTCACAGGTGTGTGGTAGTTACTAGGCTGTGGTAGAAGAGTCCCTTGAGGACATCATTGGCTACTTGCAGTGCGGGGCACGTCTACAGGACATACCTGTAGGGTACTGATAGGTTGAGAGGTAGCATTGCACAGCCCGCGGATCGTGCAGCGGCACGCCACCAGTACTGCTATGGCATACATCTTTACACTGCTGTTCTTTGTGACAGCTTAAGCTGCGGGGCTTATGGCATTTTTTATTATGGCATGTCATAATACATGGACGGATCTTACAGTATGTCAGATTATGTTACATACATCATCATCATTCTCTTCTGCTTGGATCATAGATTGATGGCCAGGACCTGCATGAGTAACTTACAGTCAGGAGGGTATTCCTCAGAGCCCATGTGAGTCCCCCACGGGGTCTTCTCTCCACGACACATGAACCACATGCCGTTCACACTGCAACAGCAACAGCAGCAGCAGCCGATACACCAGGATTTGAGTCCCTTCCTTTTGTTGATGGTAAACAAAGAGAAGATACATGGATTTAATGGCATAATTGTTATGGGGTTCTGGCACATGGATATACATCATTCGATCTAGCTGCTCCTGTCACGACCCAAACCCTACCCTACCACCCGCCTACCTCCCCACCCTAACTACCTCATTGACTTTAATTCTGACACTACATAGATGGAACCTAAACAGTCTTAGCCCTAGTGGTATAACTATCCTAAGTTCTGGCGATCACCCAGCCCCTATGATCTCTGCCTACCACGCCCCTAGCCGTATCACAACCTGAATCCCAAAATTCCCTAAGCCCTCTCCCTCACGGCCTACACCCCGCTCAGGCCTCGGTAGCCAAACTGCAGCTAAACCTCTTTGCCCCCCCCCCCTTAACATCAATGGGTGCTGTCATGATTACTTTCAACTTCTTAAGTCTAGCCGCCCCACCTTGACCACATATCTATGCCATAACTCTGGGACATATAAAACCCACCACCCATACCCCTCCTCATCTCCTGTCATCAATGGGTGTTGTGTTGACCACCTTTAACTTTTTAGGTCTAACCGCCCCAGCCATGGGACCTTAACTATGTAGTATCTATGCCCTGACTCTGAGACCTAAGTTAGCCGACCCACAAACCAAGGCCCCCGCCCTTCACCTCCTGTTATCTGTCAATGGGCGTTGTGTTGACCACTTTCAACTGCTTCAGCCTAACCACCCCAACCATGGGACCTTACCTCTGTAGTATCTCTGCCCTAACTCTCGGACAAAGCTATGCCCTAACTCTGGGACCTTTAGACCCAGAAAGCCAAGCCCCTGCCCACCTCCTGTCATCAATGGGTGTTGTGTTGACCACCTTCAACTGCTTGCTACCCAGGTCCTGGTTCAGCTCTGACAGATATGCAGTGGAGGGCTGGGGGTACTCAAAATGGTTGATCACAAACGCCTTACCACCAACCTACATGCACACCACACAACTCCAGGACATTAGGAAGGATTAGATTAGTTCTTTTTGCACTAGTGGGCTGCGCCTTGTCCCGTAAAAAACTGGAGGTACTTGCCATCATGAAATGGTTGATCATAAATGCTCTACCACCAACCTGTCATGATGCACCACAATGTTGCATGTCTATTAACACAGGGCCAAGAGGTGGGGCTGCGGGGGGGGGGGGGGGGGGGCCTGCGGGGGGAGTGCTGCCCAGTAAGATCTCCGCTGGGTGTGGATGCTAGATAGACAAGCACCGAATTATTAC
The DNA here is from genome assembly GCA_963556185.1 of Pseudopediastrum boryanum. NCBI lineage: Eukaryota > Viridiplantae > Chlorophyta > Chlorophyceae > Sphaeropleales > Hydrodictyaceae > Pseudopediastrum > Pseudopediastrum boryanum. The sequence continues at coordinate 1,618,414 of OY744500.1, read as the reverse complement.
AATGTTAGTGATTTACTCAGGAAGAGACAGTGTACCCAACTGATGGAGCCACAATACCTTGGCATCGAGCAGTAGTCTGCTGGGCTTCTGGGTTGGAAGTCAGAGATGCTGCTGTGGAGGGGAAATGCCAACAGCAATGGCTGTGAGGACAGTGCCCTATGTGCTATGCTTCTATGTGCCAGAGTGCCTGTGTTGGTAATAATGCTACAAGCACACAAATGAACAAACATTGGGTGTGGCAATGGCAGAAGCCAGTAGCCAAACATGTGATGAGTGTGCCCACAGGGCCTACTAGCTTTACATTAGGTAAGGGCCTACTCCCTTGACGTATGCAAGAACTTAATTCCCCTTTCTCTGCGTAGTTCTTTCTTTCCACGGCTCGTTGCACACAGCCCCCACAGCAACAGCAATGCCCTTACCTCATGCACTGACGGGAAGTCTGGGTTATTGCTGTGGAAGTAGGTCAGGCGCGCACCACTGCTCCACTTGCTCCCTTTCAGCTGCTGTGCCTGAGCAGTAGCAGTGGCAAAGACACACAAGTCCAGTAATTGAGTGAGTGCATCAGGCCAGTGTTAACTCTGGGGATGTTTAAGTGAGTGACAGTACTAGCAGGCGGAATGCATTCCTCTCCCCCCCCCCTCGCCGTCTATCCTTGTGATCCCAAAGCTACAGATAGTCGGCATCCGACAGCAGCATAAAAAACGCCAAATGACACAATGTGGACCAGAGATGTCCTGATGCCATAGCAGCAATCGCCGAGCAAGGTCATCCGTGGATATGATTACAATGCACACTGGTGTACAGAGCCACACTGTACAAAGAAAAAGGCTGCTAGGGACATGAATGCAAAGATAGATGATGTTACAGGACATGGTCAAATCAGAGATCCACCCCGTTGACCTAGGTCAACTAAACAAGGATGGCAATATGGTATGCATCAAGCTCTAAGTGTTCTCTTTCATGACAATCAATGAGTGGAGAGACTGATGCAAAGCACTGAGTGATCAACGTTACAGCGCGACGACTGCGGCTGATAGCGGTGCCTACCTCTTCTGTTGACAGCAGCTCTGTGAAGGTGTCATTATCAAGCACTGGACGCACAATAGGGTTGCCGTTGAAATCCATGAGCCTGCCATATTCGTCATTGTCTCCATACGATAGCCCAGAGCGTGCTAGTGTAGTGAAACCAATGTCATAGCACTTCTGATGCTGTAGCTGCTCATCAGCGGAGGTGCTGTAGACGCCAGCAAGTAGTAGCATCGCTGCCATGGGTAGCAAGCTCCACGCGTTGGACTGCATGGCGAGGGCCTTGGGGTGCCTTCACTGTGACCTGTTGATTTCTGTTACATTCATACACAACAGCAGCAGCCGCAGCAGCAGCAGCAGCACAGGAGCTCAGTCCATGGGATATGCCCCTCTACAATCAGAGATTTGATGGTGCTGTTGTGGTGTTGCAGAGAACATTACATGCCGCCTGTCTCTGGTGCAATGGGGCCAGTTGCCTGCCGTCACCGACTCTAGCTTAAGCCCCGCTCAATTCTACGAGGCCGTGGGAGTCTCGCGTCACTGCTTCGCAACCAGCGTTTGGCTGAGATTTGCGTGAGTACTCACCGCGAATTCAATTCGAGGCAGCAAACCCCGAGGTGCTGTCAGACGGTCAGCGTTTCCCTGCTCGAAGCTCCTTTTGACCGCAGAAGTTTTGGGATCGGACGTGAACTGGAACGTTCTGCACGGGTATGCACGGCTGACAGCAGCAAAGCAGCATCTTAAGCGCACTATAGTATCAGAGGAACAATCCAGCCGCAGGAGATCACCAGGGTATCTATGTAACCCAGTCAGAAGGATCGCCAGGGTATCGTACCGCCGGCCGGCGGTACAGCACTCACTCCGCCGGCGGAAGCTCGCGAAGATGCTCCCGAAAGCGGAGAGTAACAAACTGCAACAAAAGGAGGCTCCAACACTATGGGAACCCTAGATCTGGCCTGCAATCGGCCTATACTTAGATTCAAGACACAGCCCCCTACTCTACATACACTGCCTGCCTAGAACCTAGCCACAATGCTTATGACGGAACTTAGGTACACTCTATGCATGAATGCAATCCCACCTTAAAGGTCCCCCAAAGCGGGTGAAGGGCCACAACCATGTGGCTTCTTCACAAACACCTGGGCTGACAACACTAGCCCAGGATGTGCTGCTCAGGTAGCCCTAAACAAGAGCAAGCTCAGGTAGGGACTTGTTTCCCAGGCCACTGCACCTCCAAAGCTAGGTGGATACAAGAAATGTATGCAGCTATAGCCTCAGCACCTCTTACCGCCATGACGATTAAGAAAGCAAGGCGGCAAGCAGACAGGCTGCCAGCCATTCTCCTCATGTTTGATAGACCCAGTCTCCTTATCGCACTCGTTGAAAAAGCTCCCAAGCCCGTTCCAGCAGTCATCCATATCATCTGCAGCATGGCCGCACATCGCTGTCTCTGTTGATGCACCCGGCTATGCACTGTTGTCAAACAGCTGAAGAGCAGCAGCAGCATAACATTGCTCAGTGAATCAGAGCAGGTACATGGATGTTGAGCACAAAACTGCAATGTTACTACATAGGTGGCGTAGGACTGTGGAATGTCTGCACAGTGCATGCAGAGCGGCCAACATAGAAGGTGTATGTGTATACTATGTGCATCCTTTGCTCCATAAAGATGATGCAAGTGTTCAAGTCAGTTCCGTCTGCAAATTCAATCCACCACCTAGCTGGTGCAATACTTCCTCTTGTGCGGTCCAGCAATCACTGTTTTGTTCAGTACAGCTATAGAATAGATAAGGGGATGCACGAGATCGTTCTAACCATGTTCTTTGCATGAGCCTTCCACAAACACCTCTGCAGGACAGAAAATGCAAAACTCAGCCATCATTTGCATATTGCCCTGATCTCCAAGAACTGCATGGCAGAAAAGAGGCAGCAAATACATGAAACCACAGTATTCCAAATCCCTATATCGCTAAGGCAACTAACACAACCCCCATGAATGCGGCATGACTCACCAGGTCTTCTCTCACCCTCCTCTCCACCCCAGCGAGGGAGTCATACGTCTTCCCATCCCCCAAGTGCGTGTACACACCCCTTCTCTTCACATCGCCCCGCACCCGTGCAGTCCACCCATTAATCTGCTCCTCAGGCAATCCTAACTCCTCCAGCAGACTATGCAGCTCCTTGGTGCGGTAATCAGTGGCTTCTGCTTCTGTCATGGTGTTGATGTTCTTGTGTTTGACTGGCTTGGGGTGTCGCTTGAGCTGTCTGCTGCTGGAGCTGGAGCACGTTGCACCTTAGGCACCGGGACACAAGACGAAGGGCCAACTGTTACTGAAGCTTGCAGTCTGCGAATCAGGGTGTGCTAAACACAATAGTAACCATCCATGCAGCAACCTTCAAAGTGCCTCTGCTTCAGGGTTGTAAGCAGCTTTCAGTGTTATAATGCATCGTCGTGTGCCAAACTGTTAGATTCTCAGCAACATACTGGTCGGCTTTATATCTTGCACTTATGTGAAGCTGTGGGTCTTGCAGCTAAGTATATACCATACTGCATTGCTATTTGTCGCGCACATGTCCGCAGCAGCTCGCATGTACTAGCTAACCCTGCTACCTATGTGCTAGAACGAAATGCAATCGCAGTGCCAACACAGCAGTCGCCAAGCAGTCACTCACTGATTACATACACGACTTGCCCTGCTCTTTAGCAGCCATCATGAATTCAAGATCTAGCATGACTCCGACCAGTTGCCATCTATGTGCTGGAACGAAGTGCAGATTCATTGCCAAAAGTGCAGGAACAATGATCTGGTAGCCTATTGAGAGATCTCAATCGCCACCATACATGCACTGCCCTGCTGTTTAGTAGGCACTATGATCTAGCAACCAGCCCCTTACCTGATGTGTAGCTACTGCCAGTTGCCCTGCTGATGCTGCTCAGCCTGCTGCTCCCTGAAGACCTCGTGGAGGTGCTAACAGCGACGCTGTACTGGCTGGCTCCTTCACTATCTGCAATGGAGCTGGTCGCATCCCTGTTGCCATGGGGGTGGATGCTGAAACTGCTGCTTGCGTCTGGATGAGCACCATCGGGTTGAGTGCTCCATAGTCCCGGACCAGGCGCATGAGTCCCTGCAAAAGGTAAACATATTACATTACAATGGATGATTCCAGACAGCTCTTTATGCGTATGAAGAGACTCAGATGGTCTAGTCTAGCAGGTACCTCGGTTGCTCAAGCCTCTTGCAGCAGCACCCCAGCCTCTTGCTCCGCAGTTATGGGATAAAGGGAGCATGACAAAGTGCAAACCTAAGGATCAGCAAAACTCCATTCAAACTGCACTTATGCCAAATGACTGGCATGCCAGTGTGCAGCAAGGCATACATCACATATATAGCTGCAGAGAGCTAAAGAGCAAGGCACATGAATGCTTGGTCTTCTTTTTGTATATCTACCATGCTCCAGTAGCTCACCACTTGATAGCTGGCTGCTAAACCCTTGGGCACCCGTGGGCCCCATTCCAGCATTCTCACCACCACCACCACCACCACCACCACCACCACCAGCAGCAGCAGCAGCAGCAGAACCGCTTGCTCCCGCAGGAGCACCACCACTGCTGCTCCCCGCACCCTGATTACTGTAGCCTATGAAGCCACCCGGCCCTCCAGCTCCCCCCTGACTTCCTCCAGCTGGATTGAACTGCATCTGCAGACTGAGTGCGGAACTGGCAACGAGCAGCTTGCGTATCTCATCGACAAGGGTATGGAGCTGCTGGAGTAGCTGAGGGTTGCAGATCACTGGTGCTGGGTTTCCTCTTAGGCTGGGAGCGATTGTGTCAACCTTCTGCAGCAGCTGCTGGTATGCTGCAGCAAGTAGCACACAGGAAGCAGGGGTACACACATGGGGGTGCTTAGCAGAGCTGGCACATACATGACCTTGCAAGAGGGTCCTTACAACAGCTGGATGCAAATGCTGAACAGCAGTACCAGAGAGTACTGCCTTGGACTTAGCATTTATGCTGAGAATGACTGTGCCACGCGTCTGTAGCAGCTGCTGGTATGCTGAAGCAAGCAGAACACAAGAAGAAGGGGTACACATGCTTAGCACCGCTGGCACACACACGACCTTGCAAGTGGGTCCTTTACAACAGCGGGATGCAAATGCTGAACAGCAGTACCAGAAAGTGCCTTGGATGCGCTAACTCACCTGCCTGTTCTGGGGTCACTGAAACAACTGACACTGGGGTTGCTGCTATTGGTGCCAGTATTTGTTGCGGATATTGAGTTGCTTGACCCAGCAGTGAGGCAGCTGAAAATGATTGGGAAGGCTGCACCCACGAGTACTGCTGCCCATACTGCTGCTGCAACTGAGATTGAGCTGCGCAGCAATGCTGATCTAGCTGCTGCTGCACGCTGCTGAATTGGATTGCTGCAGCTGCAAGAGCGTGTCCCTGCTGGCCCCCAGGTGCACCACTACCCGCTGCTTGTTTTGCTCGACATTTTTGCTGAGAAGCGGTATTGGCAGTTCTGCAGGCGTTGCAAGTTTTGTGCTGCGTCTCGTCCTTGACAAACTGGCTCAAGGGGGCGATGTGTCTGGAGCTTAGCTGCTTCGTAGAACATAGACGAAATTCTGCTCCCAGGGAGAAATGTTCGCCAATTGCAACTCTGAATGCCCTGTCTGGCCCGTGCTTGCCGCAGTAAATGACGTACGCACGGTCCACATCTTGAGCTATGGTCGGGTCTACACGAATTCAAAAAGTGACAACACGAGTGACCATTCTGGTTCGTGGTGGCGCGTCCCTCATACCTTTTTCCAATTACATCCCACGCAATAGGTCCCCTCATGCAACATTAGAGCCACGTGTAGCTTGTGCGTTGGTGCTTCAATATCCACCTCTACCCGGTCGATCTCGTCGCTCACTGACTTGCCTACCGTGCATGAGTCGTTGAGCTGCCCATATGGACCATGCGCCGAACAGCTCTCTAATCATCATTATTAGCATGTAGCAGTCTGATATACATACGGCTTTTAACCTGTATGTTGCGTTTCAATGCCACGGTCTTCCAAGGAAGCTCCTGACGCGGGAGATGCTGCCAACCCTGGTCATCAGACGTCTGAGCAATTCGGAGAGGTACATCCCGAGTTAGAGAGCAGAGGTGCTGTAGATGATGAAGCTCGTACATCTTCCTCACAGTAGCCACCTTCATCCTCAAAGACGCATCGCTTGCACGCCAAGCTCTGAGAAGGGGGAAATCGTTTGAGGGCCTAACCAATCCGTGAGCCTTCGTGAGGGAAGCATACCTTGCCATAACTGGCGATCCCGTTTTTATCCACTGAAACAGGGTGGTAGGCGTTCTCCACTGTAGTGGAGGCTTCAACCTTCAATACAACTCCGTCGGACATCCTTTGCCTGGATATGAGGATAGCACGGGACGTGAAAGTGCACTCAGGGCCCAGCCACTTGAAGAGCAGTCACTCCGCAGGCAGTGACACAGAGAAGTTCAAACCAACCTTGAGAATGCTTCAAGCATTGAGAGCTATGGCTTGAGCACAGAATGGCCACAAGCAGCAAGTCACCCGCACTTCCCGAACGTTCTTACGGGAGGCGTCTTCCCCGGCCACCGCCCTGACTGCCGGGCCTGACGCCCTGACTCCTTCCCTGACTGCCTGACAGGCAGGATCTCCTTTGTCTACACCTTCTAGAAGACCCGCATACATAGGACGACTTAACATCGTTCCAACATGTCTGATAGTTTGGAAGGTGGCCCCCAGTTCATCCCATATTCCAGACTGCAGGGTGTTGCGCTGCATGCTGTACACCGCTCCATCCGCAGGTACAATCGGCAGGTCCAGGGAGACTTAAGGCCTTATCTAGGTGATAATCACCCTGAAAACCGGTCCTGGGAATCTGTCAAATCTCTAATAACCGGGCTATCAACATACTGACTGCTTTTGGGGGACCCTCCAGCATCCTCACTGGTACGGCCGTCAGTACCCCGAAGGCGGGGAGGCCTACTCGGAAACTATAGTTTCTGTGATGTTGTCTGCTCGAGTTAGCATTGCAGTGTCTTATCTGTATGTGTACTGAGGGCTAGTCCTTTCAAAAATAAGGGCACATCAGTCATGAAACTGAAGAATGAGTGTGCGTGGCAGAGGAATGGTTTATGCTGCCTGTATGGACTGCCGGGCACAAAGATTTTACACTGCAGCATAACTGACTGAAGGATCAAGTTAGAGTCAACTGTTAATCACGTAATGCATTTGTATGTATCGCCTGTGTCCGTCTCTGCACTGCAGGCCACCCTGAGCTACTGACACCACTTCACCCATGGAGGAACTCTCATCGAAGCTCGACCAGCTTACCCTGCGCCTCAAACCACAGGCTGCAGAGACAGACTCAGGTATCAATATGGGGCTTCAACCACTCAATATTAGCCAGTCGGCTCAGAGTTTGTTAGTTGTTAGTTGCAGCAAGTACTACTAAGCGGATGCCACTTGCAATCAAACACAGCAGTATCTTAAAAGCAGCATGACATCATAGCCATTGCGGTGACTGACAGTAACAGTGGCAGTGACAGTAACAGGAACAGTAAGAAAGCAGAATGATTCCATCCTGGTAGCCTGTAGAAAAGACTATCAACTACTAGTATTGCTCGCTGCATGTTAGCCAATGTGGCCGTTTAGTTGATGTTCTCACTTGCCTCACAACAGCACCAGTTCTGAGGAGTGAACATCACGCCGTCTCCTCCATTACTGCACACGTCCATAAGGATACCCTTCATGCAAACTGAGATGTCTGTCCGTAGGGTACCAAGGCTTCTCTGTGTTCCAATGCACAGGTACCCCACTGGAGACTGCACGCCCACCTCCAGTGATTGTGATCTTCGTGGACTGCAACACTACTGGCTTGAGCCCAAAAGCAGACGGGATTGTGGAACTTGCAATGGTGAAAGCACATGTTGCAGGAGAGGTATGTGCTCAGTCCTTACCGGACACCACTTCCTGCCAGTTCAACATTGGAAATTTGCTGGTCAGGGCTCGACATTAGTCGGCCCTGGCCATTTTTTTGAATGACATGGCTGGGGTGACATGGCTTGCGCCATCTCACAGCCCAGCCATGTCATTCAAAAAAGGAACTGAATGTTTCCATGGGGTGAAAACTGGCAAAAATGTGCTTAATTGTCATTTTGTCTGTTGTTGGGGTTTTTTGAATTTGAATTCAGGGCCTAAACCCTAAACCCTGGTGTGCATAATCTGTGGTTGTAGCGGTTAACGCCTGCACAGCTACAGCTCAGTTCGCAGTTGGTGGCGTGTTCTATGTGAAGGTTATGCATATATTGGAGGTTGCAGCATGGATTTGCATATCAGTCTTTGCACCTGATGAAGGCCGAAAAGGCCGAAACCGGTAGTGTGACTGGTTGCGTGTAAATTCCCATGCGTTGAAGCTTCCGTCTGTGCGTAGCTGTTACATCACCCCTAGGCAGACAACAGGGCAGTCACAACTACATCGGCTCAGTCCTTACCGGATGGGGACAGACACCACTTCCCGCCTCTTTAACAGCAGATATTGCTTAGAAAGCGTGACAAGCACTGCAGGCTGCCAGGCAGTCACCCCCCAAGTGGCCTTACTTGCTAGTCTTTCCTAACCTTAAGCCCTAAACTAGCGGTAGCCCGCCAGCCGGGGGTCGGTAAACAAAAACTGGCAGATGCATGCTGCACTATTGTGAACCTGTGCACCTTGCAAGATTAGTCCGCCAGGATCGAGGGCCCCTGGATTCATTTATTTGCATTAACCGATCACGCTTTGCAGAGTCATACATGGAAGTACGGCCATATCCTTTCCATTGTGTCAATAATGCTCTGCTTGACTTCTGCTTCTATCTGCAGTCGATCACTGAGGTGGACAGGAGGGTGTACCGCCTGAACCCCAGCATCTCAATACCACCAGCAGCCACCAAGATTCACCGCATTACAGATGCGGATGTGCAAGACAGCCCAACCTTTGCTGATGTTGCTACGGACATAAAGGAGTTCATGACAGGCCCGGATGGCCAGTGCTTACCTCTGCTAGGCTATAACCTGACATCCTTTGACTACTTCTTTATCAGGTGGGACCTAGCTGGATAAGAGGCAAAAAGAGGCATGGGCATGGCTGCATGACGGCTCGCTCAATTGTTTCATGGCAATGACTGAGCTGTTACGTGTATGTTTGTAGCCCTCTGTTTGACCGCATCATGCTTGAAAAGAAAGGTACGGCAGAACAGAGGATGGTACGAGGTGCAGAAGCTTGGTCCCAGGGTTTGCATGCATGCTTGGAGTGCTTATTGCTCGTTTTTGGCTGCACCTTAACACGTGATTCATGAGCATGTCGGCAAGCTTGTGGCCAAAGATCTAACAGGCATGGCTTTGGCAACCCATAGGGTGGCGGTGGGTATAGGTTTTATTCTGCCCTAGTCCGGTTTATTCTGCCCTTCTATTAGGATTCCAGCAGAAATCTGGCAGAATTCTGCCTTCTAGCTTCAGAGCCAGAATTGGCCACTCCTAGGGTGAACAGAAGCCAGAGTACATCAGCATAAACCGTCTGCAAATTGACTGCTGAAAGAATACCAGATTCTGGCCTTCTAAGAAGACGGAATATGTGCATCCTCCTTCTGATACGGTTCTGCCCTTCTGCTAGCATGCTCATCTCCTCATAAAGCGTGCCGAAATTCTTCCGCCTTCTGGGCAGAAGCTCAGTACAGAAAGCTCTGCCTTAGAAGGTCAATTTTAGATTCTGAGCTGGAGCAGCATATCAAGAGCCTTTTAAGAGCCTTCTGCCGGCCACTTCTGCCCTTCTGTCCTTCTGACCCCCTCCTTCCCCTAAGAATCCAACTTCTGCCACTTCTGCCTTTCTGTCCTTCTGACCCCCTCCTTCCCCTAAGAATCCAACTTCTGCCACTTCTGCCCTTCTGTCCTTCTGACCCCCTCCCTCCCCTATAAATCCAACTTCTGCCACTTCTGCCCTTCTGACTCCACCCTTACCCTGAAGTTATGGGCACTGGTAAATGTTGCAGGTTTTAATATTCCAGGGTTTAGTGTTTCAGGTTGTAATGTTCAAGGTTTTAGTGTCCCAGGTTTTAGTGTTCCAGGTTATAATGTTCCAGGTTTTAGTGTTCCAGGGTTTAGTGTTCCAGGTTATAATGTTCCAGGTTATAATGTTCCAGGTTGTAATGTTCCAGGTTTTAGTGTTTCAGGTTATAACGTTCCAGGGTTTAGTGCTCCAGGGTTTAGTGCCCCCCGGTGATAGGGTCCCAGGTTTTAGGGTTTAGTGCGGGCAAGAAGCGGGGGTTTGGGGGACGGCAGCCCCCCAAGGGTTTAGTGCGTGCAAGAAGCGGGGGGTTTGGGGGACGGCAGCCCCCCAAGGGTTTAGCGCCCGACGGGGCACAAGGGGAAGGTGGGGGTCAGAAGGGTGGAAAGGCAGAAGTAGCAGAAGTTGTGTTTTCAGGGGGCTGGGAGGGTCAGAAGGGCAGAAGGGCAGAAGCGTGTTGTTGAGGGGCTGGGGGGTCAGAAAGCAGAAGGGCAGAAGTAGCAGAAGTTGGGTTTTCAAGGGGCTGGGGGGGGGGGGGTCAGAAAGCAGAAGGGCAGAAGTGCCAGAAGTTGTGTTTTCAAGGGGCTGGGGGGGTCAGAAGGCAGAAGGGCAGAAGTAGCAGAAGTTGTGTTTTCAGGGGGCTGGGAGGGTCAGGAGGGCAGAAGGGCAGAAGTAGCAGAAGTTGGGTTTTCAAGGGGCTGGGGGGGGGGGTCAGAAGGCAGAAGGGCAGAAGTGCCCGAAGTTGTGTTTTCAAGGGGCTGGGGGGGTCAGAAGGCAGAAGGGCAGAAATGCCAGAAGTTGTGTTTTCAAGGGGCTGGGGGGGGTCAGAAGGCAGAAGGGCAGAAGTAGCAGAAGTTGTGTTTTCAAGGGGCTGGGGGGGTCAGAAGGGCAAAAGGTCAGAAGGGTAGAAGCGTGTTGTTGAGGGGCTGGGGGGTCAGAAGGCAGAAGGGCAGAAGTAGCAGAAGTTGTGTTTTCAAGGGGCTGGGGGAGGGGTCAGAAGGCAGAAGGGCAGAAGTGCCAGAAGTTGTGTTTTCAAAGGGCTGGGGGGGTCAGAAGGCAGAAGGGCAGAAGTGCCAGAAGTTGTGTTTTCAAGGGGCTGGGGGTCAGAAGGCAGAAGGGCACAAGTGGCAGAAGTTGGTTTTTCAAGGGGCTGGGGGAGTCAGAAGGCAGAAGGGCAGAAATGCCAGAAGTTGTGTGTTCAAGGGGCTGGGGGGGGTCAGAAGGCAGAAGGGCAGAAGTTGTGTTTTCAAGGGGCTGGGGGGGGGTCAGAAGGCAGAAGGGCAGAAGTAGCAGAAGTTGTGTTTTCAAGGGGCTGGGGGGTCAGAAGGCAGAAGGGCAGAACTGGCAGAAGTGGCAGAAGTTGCGTTTTCAAGGGGCTGGGGGGGGGGGGGGTCAGAAGGCAGAAGGGCAGAAGTGCCAGAAGTTGCGTTTTCAAGGGGCGGGGGGGGGGGGGTCAGAAGGCAGAAGGGCAGAAGTGCCAGAAGTTGTGTTTTCAAGGGGGGGTTATGTTACTGCTAGAATGTAGAATATTCTGTGTGAGGCAGAATAATTCCTATGCCCACCGCCACTCTCTCGACTCTCAACAGCAGAGATGATCCTTACTAGTACCGACACGGGAAGCAAACCACCCCCAAACGCTCGGAAGCAGCGTAGCAGTCACAGACACAAGCACCGGATGATACTCGTGACTGGGTCGTGGGTGCTTCTTGATGCCTCTTCTTCACTTATTACAGCCTCTCTGGCAGCTCATTTAAATATGCACCTTTAATCTCCTTTGTTTGGATCCCTCACCCGCTGCGCAGGTCTGAGTTTGAGGGGGCTGGGATTGCCATGTTCCCACCCTCTAACACCATGATGGTTGATGTGATGAGGCTGTACCACCACCTGCACCCACGGGACTTGGAAGCTGCGTTGGAGACGTACACTGCTGGCCAGTTGACAGCTGTGATCAGAGAAGAGGGTGACTGGAGTGCTGCTGGTGAAGTTTATAGGAATGCGGAGATCACCAGGTTGGTCTTCAAGGGGATGGTGAGTGGCTCAAGCATGCATTGCTTTTTCACTTTACATTAACTTTGATATCGGTAACAGAGAAAAATGCTGCAGCAAGTATTAGTGTGGCCGGTGGAAATGAACCTGGGGATGACTAGCATCATGAACCAAAGAGTGCGTCCAGGCACTTCAGCAGCTTAATCAGTGTTAGACTCTTTGATGCCTGTCGCTCTTAGCTTGTTGGGCAGTCTGCCCCTCATACTGCATGCCAGTGTGTGCCATAAAAGTTGCCCATGGCCCTCTGTCCTTACAAGTCCCTGTGGTTGTGCTTATGAAGACCGATACCTCCCTTAGGAAGCAATGGTACTGGAGCGACGGCCTTTGCACTATCTGATAAAATTACTGCAAACTCCGTCGTTCTCTAAATGATATTTATGGAGATGGTTTCCCGCTGCTCTGCAGTTGCAGAAGCACCCCTCACTCTCCCAGATCACCATGTCAGAGCTTGCAGATGTCTGCAAGAAGCCTGACGCAGTAGACAGCGACTGCAAGCTCAAATGGGTGGACGACGAAGTCACCATCAACTTTGGGAAGAAACACAATGGGTGTACCCTAGCAGATGTGTTTTATCGTGACCAAGACTACCTGAAGAATTGCGTGCGAGCGTCATGGGTAAGGTTGCAGCACGTGCGGCAGCGCTATGGCAACTGCTGCCGAGGTGCATACAGGTACAATTGGGGGCATACAAGCAACCTTGTACCATGATGTCGGCCTCACAATTGCTCATTGAGTGTCGCAAGCACTGCGTTTCCCATACTGTTACCAATTGTTGCAGCAGCAGCCTGCTCTTGACCTGTAACTGCAAAGCTTACAACAGACCCCACAAACAAGAGACATCTTTGCCCTTGTTTGCAGAGCTGTTATTGTACACACGGCAGCGGGCAGTGTGAACTTGCTGTGTTAGGTCTCCTGCACGGGGATTCAACCATGCCATTAGCTGTCAAATAGCAATGCTGTACTCACCTTGGGAGTCACATTTGACAAGCACTCCTGAATGTGCCTTCGTTATATATATATTGACTGAGTGCAGGCAGCGGACTTCAGCTATGAGATGAAAGACATCATCCACAATGTCCTAGAGTGGCATGTACTTCCCCAAAAGCCACTACAGTGTAAGCAAAGTATAAGCTCCCGGGTATGTCGAGATACCTTCACACGAGCATACAAGGGACAGTATGTGGTTATTGTATAGGTCGGCATTGCTGAACTGCCGCATAAGTATCTGCAGTGATTGACAGTGCTTGTAGATGCTTGCTTGTATGCCAGTATGTATAAAGTATGCACAGAATTACAATGAACTCTATAAGCTCATTGCTTAACTTACTTTGGCTGCTTTGTCGTGGCATGCAGAGAACCCTTTAAGGGTCCCGTGTTGTCCTCGTGCTTTGTCAAAATGTTTGCTAACTGCACGGGTAGGACGGATTGCACTGTTGTAACTCCGGCTTTTCCATTGGAAGGATAGGCATACAAATCAGTCTGCCAGGGAAAGGACCAGAGACAACTTGAAAAGACCTTACTTCGGACAGTATTTCTGTGTTTCTGAACATTTGCCTCACTTTGCATATGTGCTGCTGGTCTTTCTCCAGCGCCCACCCTCGTGAGGCAGCCACCTACTGTGGTAGTGTTTCTGTCTACGCGTATGGATCCAATCTCAGACAGACTGACCCACATTGCACTCATCAAGGCAGAGGTCTCAGGCCAGGTAAGCAAGGTGGCAATGCTAGTACGTCCCTGCTTCTTCTTTGCAATAGTCCAATGCTGTGCGCTGATCGTATCAGCAGACACCACTATGCCCTGCAGACCGGACACCAGGCAACCCCATCTCTAGGGTTTACAATGTCCATAGACTATGATTGCCATAGTGTTGAGTCTGCGTGCCTGCTCTCCTGCTTCCATGTTCATACGGTTGAAGATCTGAAGCCGTTCCTAGTCTTGCCTGATGGTCGGTGCAAGAGCCATCTCTTTTAGCTTTGGTCACTTCAGGCTTGGAAATTCGGATAAAGATAAAAGGGCTCGTTTTAACGTTTTAGAGCACGCATTGTGCTTATGAAGCTAGCCCCTGACGAGTCTATGAAGTCCGTTTCAAGCAGAACATGTTGAGGTTGGAGTTCAAACGACGAAGTCCAGAGAATGCACGTCCATCCTTCAAACACTGAGTCTGGCTGTTATCACCTCCTTGACTACAGGATGTCAGGAACCTGGACAGCAGGGTTTACCAGCTGAGCCCACAGCTGCCAGTTGAGCAGACCATGCACTACTTTATCCCTTCCGCACATGAAAAGCGGGTAGATGGCCTGCCTGCTTTCATGGACATTGTGTCAGAGCTAGAGGGCTTCAGAGCAGACCATCCGCTCATCAGCTTTGGCAAGCACCACATCAGCCATCTAAAGTGAGAGCTAGGGCTCAGGGTTAGGGTTTGCAACTAGGGTTTAGAACCTGAACCCCAACCCTGACCTGAAAGCATGTTTTCTGTAATGTACAGCTATCACACCATGTCCCTTTCTGGCAGCAACCATCTCTTCAATGAGGACCATGTTTGAGTGGTCTAGGGCTTGGAGTTTGTCTAGGCCCTATACCCAAGTCATCCTGCAACATGGCCAGAATCCCTACTTTCGTCCTCATCTTGATGTCTAGGGCAAAGTTGCAGCAGCATGCACGGGAGCATCTCACGCTGGATGCATGGGCCTAACATGCCAGTAGTGTGTAGGTAGATAGGTTGGAGCTAATCATGCAGGCAATTTGCCGGCCTCTGTATGGCACAGTTAGATGTGCCAGCAAGTAAGCAGACCCGAATCCTGCACGCTATGATTAGTGCTTGACGTGCTGCTAGGGTGAGCGGCACCTGCATGCAGGTGTGGTGAAGCAGCCTGCTAGCAGAGTAGCGTACAGGTAAAACAGCAGACAGGCAGGGCAGCTTACACAGATGTGCCAGCTACATCGTACTGACGGAACTTTAAACTTCAAGGTACCTTACTAGATGTGCCTGATGTTTCAGTTGATGATGTGAGCTCAACGGAACCTAAGATTATTAAGTATAGTCCATCCAACTGTCCGTGATACAGGTACACACTTCAGTAGTGTTCTGAGAGATGGTACCAGGGTGTGGGAGCAGAGAGTAGTGTGTTTGGTTTTTGTTTTAGCCCCACTACTATGCGGAGGAGTTGTAAAAGGCTTTCACAATTTGCCCATTGCACCATCCTTGAGCCCAAAATACAACTATTTCTTGGTTGGCAAGCACGAGTACTTTGCCTTACAGAGTGCAGCTCCATCTACCCTGCATGACATTGACGTCCCCATATTTCATTTGAGACGCTTCCGGCTTCCTGAAGGCATGCGGTACCGGCGCATCAAAGCTGTCAGCAAGACTCCTGTCATACTGTGTCAATCTGTGCTGTTGCAGGTTGGAGTATAAGAGGGCTGGCTTTACTGTAGACGAGGTCGACTGGAGGTGGAACAGCGACAAAAGGTGGTTTGCACCATGGGTGAACCTGGAAGGCTTGTTCTACAGATTGCAGCCCCCGCGCACTCTCGCAGCGGCATACAAAGCCTACACCACTCTGGAGCATACATATGCACATTCTGCATTGGCAGATGTCCAAGCAACCATGCAAGTGCTGCAAGGAGTGGTATGTATGCTATACCCCTTCACCCGCCTGGGCGCGAAATATGCCTTGTACACTGCTTTTAGTGTTTAGTTGTTTATTATCTGAGGGGGTCTGACTTGTAAGTATTGAACACTATAGGAAAGCTAAGCGCTGTCAACAGATGCTGTTAACATAGTGAGAGAGAGAGGACGGAAAGCGGAGGACTACGCAGAGAAGGGGGGAACAACTCAGAGAACGGGGGAATTATTCCGGAGAAGCGGGGGGCTCTACGCAGAGGTGAATGGGGCCCACTACCATTTGGAACCCAACGCACAAGTGGGTGGTTAAAGATCTTAGACATTGTTCATGCTGTCCAGTCAGCGTTAGATGATACTCGACTGGTACTAGTTGACTTGAATTGCCTTGACATTCCACTGCCTGACGAACTAGTCAAGGTGTAAGGGTTGCAGTTCCCAGCAATGATGCCAATCCATGCATGTATTAGCCAGTGCATGGACACTTGTTACTCTCAACCGTCACTCAAAACTGTTGACCATATTGGGTGCAGTGGCTGGCGCATCCTGAGGTCCCAAGGGATCTTGCTCAGATTGGAAGCTTCATTAAGGGTAGAGACTTCTACGATGATGAGGGGAAGTTCAGGGTGCGCAGTGGCAAGCTGGTCTTTGGCTTTGGCAAATACACAGAGAGGTCACTTTGGGCTATCTTGTTCAAGGCCCCGCAGTTCCTTATGTGGATGCTTGAGGTAAGATGCAAGCTTGCAGTGAAGCTTACAGGGATTGTGACAGCATGCCATGTATGCACAGGGCCCCAAGGTCTTAGCTCATTAATCAAAGGTATATCTCACTGCTTGGGCCGCAGCTGCACGTGATGTGGGCCAGGCCCTTTCTGTCGCTGGCGCCCCGGAATCCGTGCCAAGCCAGCAGCTTCTGAGCTTGAGCAGTTGTCATACAAGCAATATACGTTGATTAGAACAGGGGGGCCCAGCTTCCTGTTGCAAAGTACTGTACCATGTAAATCCACCTTGCGCCACATCAACTTGCATTTGTGCGAGACGCTAGCACATACGATATTTGGGATGTGATGAGAATAGAGTGTGCTTTCCCAGCTGGATCAATGGGGCAACTTACTGGGTACTGCAGGCCAATGCGTACCACGTATTTCAGGGCTAAAGTCGAGCAAGTCCGACCAAGCCTAGTACCACCAGCAGTACTTCTGGTAGCTCTGTACTGCTGTTAAACACAACATGCTGTTGAATGGGAGCTTCGACTCATAGCTGTGGTGCTCATCTCTCGTTCCTGATTCACAGGGGACGTTCAGCTACAAAGTGAAACTGATCGTAGCACAGGCGCTGGCTCGGCATCCAGACTATACAAAAGAGTTCCAGCCCATTCTAGAAGAGATGCTCAGAAGGCCTCAGTGATCCATCTGACTAGAGGGAGTACGAAACCTTATCAAGGACAGTGCCGGTGGCTGTGCATGAGTAGCATGGCGCTGTGCACCAGGTGACGACCAATTGTTGGAATGCCCTGAATGGAAACTGAAGGGAGTGAAGCTTTGCAGTAAAGTCAGGGGCTGCTGGGTGGCCTTGCCAGGGGATATGGC
The DNA here is from genome assembly GCA_963556185.1 of Pseudopediastrum boryanum. NCBI lineage: Eukaryota > Viridiplantae > Chlorophyta > Chlorophyceae > Sphaeropleales > Hydrodictyaceae > Pseudopediastrum > Pseudopediastrum boryanum. The sequence continues at coordinate 1,601,071 of OY744500.1, read as the reverse complement.
TGGCTGGGCAGTTAAGTGGAGGTATGTTGGAGTTAATTATGCAGGCCTCCATATAGGGAGGTGCATATATGGCAACGGGTCTGTGGAGAAGCCCACTTTAGCATTGCATGTGTGGTACCTAAGTGAAACGAATGTTGCTGAGGGTGCAGGTGTGCAAGCACCGGCTCCCAAGTTGGGAGTCATACGCCATGATGCACAGCTTACACTAAAAGAATGGCAGCGCCCGCAGCCAGTATCTTATAAGTAGATCTGCTGCAACGGACTGGACCGATACATGTTTGTAGGCAACCCCTAGCTAGGATAAATTAGTGGAGCCGATGGCCGCCGCCGTCGTCCCACTGACTACAGTAACTGTGTTGGAGCAGTACCATATTAGATCCGGCCCAGCGTCCTGTGACATGTAGATAAGCAGTCAACCCTGCCTGCATGTAAGGCGTGGTTCCCCCGCCCATAAACAGCAACGAGGTCAAAACAATCAAACACACAGAATCTTGGAACCAACTACTGTATACCGGTAGTACACGATGAGGACTATCTCTGAACCCTCCCGCATCACAACAACCTGGTCAACTTAGAGTCATGCCTGGGCCGCTGCACACTGCTGCAAAGCGGTGCACTGATACATGCTATACACGGCTTCCCACATTTGTTGAAGCACTCTGACCCAGCTTGGTAAGGACGTAGATAGCAGTGAATGCTGCGGCAGCACCATACACAAGCTCAATGTCTTGATGTCCACAGCCCATGCCAGTACCGTCACTACTACACGAGCAGGTAGGTACCCAATTGGATTGACAATCAACCCGTATGGAGTACTGCAACATTATACGGCACCATCCCCCTTCCAATATCCTTCCCATAGATGTCAGTCAGTCAATCAATCAAATCCGCGGAACCAGCTATGCCAAACCAAACCCAAACAAGGAAACATTGAAGGTGTGGCAAGGTTACTCAAGACCAAACAGCACACGACGGCCTAATCAACTGAAGTCACACAACCCCAATAGATGTGCTTGTCAGCTAAACAGAATCAGTATCACCTCGTCACCAGAACATGATATCAAACTCAGAGAACCAACAGTACATCTTGCCACAGTGTATCGCGCTGCACAAAAGGCAATCAAGTCAAAATACCGAATGCACACTGTAGTATCGCAGCGTCCTTACTGTACACTTTTATCTGCTACCCTGACATAGTCACATTCAAGCTTGGCTCAGCAACTTGGATCCTTCACATCAGGCCATGCTGGTATTGCTGCCGGGGGCCTAGGCCACCACACCATGCCAAAACACAGCCAGACGTATGGGCAGCAACTGCAAGGCTGCTCAAATGCTAAACCCTAGGCACCTCCGGCTTAGCTGTATGTGGGATGCTAAACCCTAGGAACTACTTGCGGCTTAGCTGCAGTGCGGCAGTTAAACAAGTACCACACACAGCACACACTGTTCAGCATACTGTCAGCACACCTTGCACATACCGGAGACCGCTCCAACTCATCCTGTCAATGAATATATCAGTGGGGTTTCCACCGTCTCTGCATACCTCTCTTTCGCCCTCTTTCCATCAGAGGACGCAGCATTATCCGTCAATCACCTCACATCCCCTCAGATGCTGTGGCCTGCCCCCACTCCTGCAAACCCTGGCTTGCTGTACTGATGGGGGCGGGTGCGGTTGTCAAAGATGCCAACATTAGCACCCTTGTCATCAATCTTCCACTGCAGTGGATGGTAGGTGAATGGACATGAGGTTGTAATCAGTACAGCTTTGCAGCACTAGTTTACAGTCCATGCTCATTACGTTAATGTAGCTGCAGATGCATGCGGTGAGTAGCACTGAAATCTCATCGTATCACGAAGGAGTTTTAAAAGGGTTCCAGCAGCAGCAGCCGGCAGCAGCAGCAGCAGCAGGAGCAGCAGCAGCCGACAGCAGCAGCACTAGCAACAAAAGCAGCAGCAGCAGCCGGCAGCAGCAGCAGGAGCAGCAGCAGCCGACAGCAGCAGCAGCAACAAAAGCAACAGCAACAACCGGCAGCAGCAGCAGCAGCCGACAGCAGAAACAGCAACAAAGGCAGCAGCAGCAGGAGCAGCAGCGGCCGGCAGCACCAGCAGCAACAAAAGCAGCAGCAGCAGCAGCCTTGTCATGAAATGTACATGTCTGGTCTTGACTAGTTGGTGTGCCGGCTTGGAAACATGATTTGCATGCTTCACTTCAACAACAAAAGCAGCAGCAGCAGTAACAGCAACCGGTAGCAGCAGGAGCAGGAGTGAGGAGCAGCAGCAGCAGCAGCAGCCGGCACCAGCAGCAGCAACCAGCACCAGCAGCAGCAGCAGGAGGAGCAGTGACATCAACTCAATTGCCACCAGTATCCTAATCAGCCACATGTTGCTACTGTATTACTACTTGGTTATCAAGGTACCAATCATGATGACTGGATTGATAGCTGCCGCTAAGCTACTCTTAGGGCACTGCAGAAATAGGAGAAAGCAGATAAAAAGCTCTAGTCATGGGGCGCACTTCCCCCCTTCCCTATGCCTCCGTTGCTATATGTATCACACCCAACCATGTGACCCTAAGACATGCTAGGAGTGGCTCCCTAGAACCTAGTAACAGAGGTTCCTTGAACCCTGCCTGGCGCAGACACACAAGACTGAGACAGCAAATAGCTGCAGATTGTGTGGTAAGCAAATGGAGACCGCAGAGGAGATCTTGCTCAACTTGAAGCTGCAGAGCATCCCAGTGTGGGCCACACTATTACTGGCGCAGACACACAAAACTGAGACAGCAATAATACTCCTGCACTGACCCGCTCTAATTGCTTTCCCCCCAAGAATCTCCCAGGCACATCCTGACTGATTACTGCCTTGGTTGCAGAGCGCTGTTACAGGTTATACATGAGTCATTAGGTACCCTGCATTAAGTCAACCCCATGCCCACCACATTTCGTTTCCCCTGTCTTTACCTGTGCCAGCCTCCAGCCCAGAGAGTGCTTGCCCTTAGCAGGGTCCTCCAGCCCCACCCTCCCAGTCTCCACCTGCTTGTCTGGATCACCACGGATGGAGGGCTTGATGCTGCATAATGACACAATGACACAATGACACAATGACACAATACCCGTGAACTGAAATCTCCTACACCCGCTTGAAGAAAACCGAGACATCCGTTAATTGAAAGCTCCTACACCACTTCAAGAATACTGAGATATCCGTTAACTGAAAGCTCCTACACCACTTGAAGAATACTGAGATATCCGTTAACTGAAAGCTCCTACACCACTTGAAGAATACTGAGATATCCGTTAACTGAAAGCTCCTACACCACTTGAAGAATACTGAGATATCCGTTAACTGAAAGCTCCTACACCACTTGAAGAATACTGAGATATCCGTTAACTGAAAGCTCCTACACCACTTCAAGAATATCAAGATATCCGTTAACTGAAAGCTCCTACACCACTTGAAGAATACTGAGATATCCGTTAACTGAAAGCTCCTACACCACTTCAAGAATATCAAGATATCCGTTAACTGAAAGCTCCTACACCACTTGAAGAATACTGAGATCTCCAACGAATGGAGGGCTTGATGCTGCACATGAGCATACATGCAACAATGGCCTGTAAGTTAACTGGCCCCCTGCGCCACTTTGACCTAAGAAGACCGAGGGAACCACTCATGCAACACTGCCGTGGCATCTGCACATCACCAGAAACAATGTCTGTGTTTCTGGAGGATATTGCTTGTTGCAACCCCTCTTGTAACTCCCTAAGCCCTAGTTGTCACCAGGCTTCAAAAACATGGACACCTTGGAATCACCTCGTGATACTATGATCGGTGTTTGTTGGAGACAATGAGAATCAACAATGGCCTAAGGCAGCAGAAAGTGCTGCTAAGTGTAGTGTTTGCTTTGCGGAGATACTCGTGAGAGTCACTTCAGCCACCTAATAGAATCTGGGCAAGACCTAGCTTTGAGACCGACTCAGGATCAGTAGAGGTGCCAGATCAAGGTAAGTAGATAATTTGAGTGGATGGATGGTTTGGTTACTTACTAGGAACCGGCCTGGTCATTGAGGAGAGTGCGCCTGATGGTGTAAAACCCCAGACCAAGGGCACCGCTGACCATTGTAATCAGCACCAGCACCTGTGCATGCAGCCGCAGAAGCAGCAGCAGCAGCGGCGGCGGGAGCAACAGGGGTAATTAGTGTGCGAACAACCGTAAATCTGTCTCCAGGAGGACAGTCTGCTGAACATTTGCAATTGTTAAACAGAGTTGCATGCCCTCAAAAACCGTTAACAAGGCAGCAGGCTGCTGCTGATGGCAGTTACGAGGCAGTCCAAGGGAACTGAGAGTTTTGCTACCCAGTAGCACCTTACAGCATATTCGTTTAGAAAGCTGGAGTGACTGAAAAAGTGCCGCCATCCAGAGCATTGAGCATAGCAGGACTACTCCAATCCTGCCACCGCACACATCGAGTCTGCTTCCTACCCCGCAGGGCTACGCGGAAAGCGATAATAACTGCCAATGCCTAATTGAAGGCAGTATTGTGGATACCCTTAGTTCTCGGTCTGTCGACATGAAGGCAAGAGCCGTGCTGCATGGACACAAAGCGGACTTCCGGAAGTACCGGATGTGTCGGAACCATGGATGGCCTCATTGGGGCTTACCTCGGGCGCGTCCCTAGTACGCAGCCACCACTTGGTAAAGCACATTGCCTTCTGTGTTGCTGGTGTGGGTCCCGTCAGGATTGAGGGCTGCTTGCTTAAGACCGTAGCTGCTGCTCCGAGAGAGCTCATGGTGCCCTGAGTGCTGCTGTTGGGAAACAGCTATCCGGTAAGTAGGCCGCAAAGTGTAGTAGGAGATACGAATACAGTGCTTCAGCTCGTAGTCAGTGAGGCTGGGGTTGGCCAGTTGACTTTGTATATGCTGTCTGCTGATGGGAAACTCAGTGCGCCGTAACTGATTGATTGACTGAGTGCTCTTCGGCAGCAGTCCAGATATATAGCCGATTCTCGTTTCATTAAGGAGAGCTCTCTGCAATCATTCTTAACTTGCGGGGGGTGCAAAGATCGCATCTAGTGCATTGAATGGGGTCTGGAAAGATCTGAAGGGCCAATGCACGTGACCGCTGCCGGCCGGCGTGTGTCGGAGAGCGGGCGGTACAGTGCTGTGACGTCATGATGATCAGCTAGTACTGCTGCCCGCTCAGGCACTGCTAGTATTGCCCTTGCCCACAACGTGCATTGCGTTTTTTGCCAACGGCCTGCTGTCTGTGGATGGTGCCTGCTACCCCGGGTTCCCTCCCTTGCACCTCAAAAGTACTGGAAGTATAAAGTCTCCATCCCCGTTCCATAGTTCCGTATACGGAACTATGGAATGGGGATGTTCGTAGTTACCTCGGCATGGGGAACATGCCGTAGTTACCTCGGCATGTTCTCCTTCTTGACAAGGATCTCCCACAGGTCTTCAGAATTGACTCGATCCAGCATCCCCAGATATAAATTCAGTTGCTGCTGGAAGTGCTTAATCATCCTCTATTAGTCCAGCAGCATCACTTTCTCTCATAAGCCAAATCAACACTCTTTCTCTGACCATTTAATCGTACAGCTTGACAGTGAACGGACATATCCTTTTAGCCACGAACACCATTAACACCATTTCAACACGAATGATCGAGGGAGAGACAGAGGCCATCTCCAGAGAGAGAGAAAGAGAGAACTACGCATAGAAGGGGGGAAATCCCTTCTTGCATACGTTAATGGAGTGGGCTCTTACCTAATATAGAGACCATCTCCACATCACCTTCCTTTGCTGACCCATCTTGACCAAGACAGTCAGGTTCCGCTGGAAAGCAGGCTAATACAATACAGCCATTCAAACAATAATTCAAGACATAGAATGTTCTCTGATTCATCTGCATCAATATCACCCCCATCCTCTTTACAAGACACATAATAAAATGGACCAGCTTGCCAAAGAAGGATGATGGTCACTTACCCCACCCTCAACCCACCCACCATATACAGTAAGTAGTTATGAGAGGCAAATCAGCCGTGAGGGGCAAATCCCACAACTTGCTAACCTGGACTTGTTGCTCGATATTGCAGCTCAGCCGCTTTCATGGTTAAAGCACCTTCAGCTACGCCATATCCAGCAATATCCCGTCCGCATACACCGCACTTGCATGTTTCATGCAACTTTGCCCTGCTTCATCCCGCCCAGATTCCTCCATATACCTTCTTCTCATATAATCCAACCCCCAATTCATCCTTTTCCTTTCTCCAGTAACATACAACATACAATAACAACTTCATTCTAGAGAACAACTCAAGCTTCCACGCTCTCAGTGTTACATACACTCAATGCATTCCATGTAGCGCAGTTTGCAAATTTGCCCACTGCTGGAACGCAACTGTTGTTGCTGCACCTGTTCACTGCTAACGTCTCACAACTGAGCGAGTACACAATTAAACAAACCAGGTTAAATACAGTACTGCAGTAACCCACAGCTCACTACAAAGTACATCAATATAGTACAAGCAATCCCTCCTCCATTCAAATGGCTTCTGCCTCTGCAAACATTGAATGGCTTCTGCCTCTGCAAAACATTCTGGACGCAGCCAGATGTATGTTGTACACCCATCCCTCCCTGCCTTGCCCTTGCGGACAGAAGCACTGCAAAAGCACTGTATCTGTACCATACGATTGCTGAACATGGATTTGGAGCAAAACTTCATCCAAGTCCCACTTGTTCAGCAATCATAAGCTACAGACACAGTGCTTGCCTGGACAAATCAATGCGCCTCTGGTATAACAAAGTCCTCACTGCAGCTCCTGCTCCACGCGCTTTGCAACCAATAAGTTGTGCAGTACAGAATTTCCATCAATAACTGCACACTTCCCAAGTACCACATGCAGGTAAAAGAGCCCCTGCTGGTTGGTCAAAACTTCACCCTTCCCTACCAAGCCACTGAAAGTTCCAAATCGTTTGATCACTGAATGCACCCTTGTACTACGCAATCATCCCATCTTCCTTCAGATGCTCTGTCCTGCACCCACTCCTGCGAACCCTGGCTTGCTGTACTGATGGGGGCGGGTGCGGTTGTCAAAGATGCCAACATTAGCACCCTTCTCATCAATCTTCCACTGCAGCAGGGCAAGTAAAAGAGCAAAAGCATCATGTCAGCTACTCAGACAAGATCTTACAGCAACTGATGGACCCCGATAAAATTTGTTAGTTGACGGCAAAAACCAAAGTTGACAGAGCAGCACGATCCGAAGCCACGGCATGAACAAGTAGCAGTACAGCACCAGCAGCAACAGCTGCCATACTGGCCCATGGTTCCTCAAATTTAACACCGCCAATTTGACACCGCATTGCCCAGCACTATACCAGCCCTAAGCAAGTGGGCCACAGTCCCTCTTTTAAGCCAGAGTGAGCAATACGAGATAATACAAGCAGTATCATTCACAGCTCCCTCGTTGTCTAAAATGAGAAACATGGCATTGCCTCAAGAGTCAGATCCAGCCGCACTCGGGGAGTCAGTCTCAGAGCAGTGTCTGTCAGGTGACTCCCACCCAGTTCAGTCTCAGGTGGCTCTTAGGTGGAATGCAGAAGCCAATGCACATAGCAACACAGGACTGCTCCAGTGCCTGCCCACTTCAGGACAACGTGCATGCCATTTTTATATGTAAACCACCGGAGCAGCCTCCCAACTGGCGGATATCCCCAGCATGCAGAACAATTCCCATCTCTGCAGTGCATAGGCTACCCTAAAACCCTCGCCTACGACACTCAATACCCCATGTCGTCTTACCTGTGCCAGCCTCCAGCCCAAAGAGTGCTTGCCTGTAGCAGGGTTCTCCAGCCCCACCCTCCCAGTCTCCACCTGCTTTTCTGGGTCAGCACGGATATTAGGGTTGACACTGCACAGGCATGCAAATTGCCATTTAGTTAACCACTTAAGGAGAATTGCAGAGTTGGTGCTGCGCAGGCATGGCAGGGAATCAGCTTTATCCATCCTGTACATCTCCCAAAAAGAGGAGAGTAGTGTCTTCTGCGACATGATATTAGACACCAAAGCCATGAGCCGAAAGTTCGTCAGCAGTACTGCACAGAGCTTTGCAGCTCAACAGTACTACAGATGCGGGATGCAGCACAACACATAGTACTACCAGATTAAACATAGGAGTGCACGGCTGTCACAACCATTAGTAGACTGTAAATGGTGAAATTTAATACTGCTGCCGCCCTAGCCGTGTATCTGTGCCAAGTACACCTGCTCACATACTGCATCACTCAGCATTCTACGTCTATTTGTAATCCATCTCTCTCCAGGACTGCAATGATCAATAGCAAAGTCCCGATCTTTCAGGGCACATGCGCAACATCAGGGGTGAAGTTGCATTCAATTAATCCATCAACACCAGCTATGCCATTGGCCAAACAAACCTAGTCCATAAACACAAAGTTCCTGGTCACAATCATGAAGCCACACAACCACTGGTGGATTTGCCACACACAAGCTGAGGCTAGATGCAACGGCGTGCACATCAAGGGGGAACAATTGCAGCAGTACGGACACTTACTATGAACCAGAGTGAGGGTTAACGAAGGTGCGGTTGATGGTGTAGCCCGCCAGGCCAACAACGCCACCCACCATAGTGATTAGCACCATCACCTGGAGAACAGCATTACAACAGATGCAAAAACAGGTCAGAGTAGCTGTTGGCAAAGGTGCAGCTTGCAGCATGCCTGCCTGTCATAGGACAGACCCAGGTTCGATCCCTTGTGATAGCACTTTTTGTCTTTAAAATGTCTGCGTCGGTACATGATAGAGCGGAGGTCACCTCTGAGCGAAGCTCGACTCCTGCATGCACTCTCTGTTTTTGCCTAAATTCTAAGGGAGGAATCATGCAGCTAGCAGACCTGGTGTTGGCAGTTAATCAGAACAGTCAAGCAGGAGTGGCCGCTCATGCTGCTGTTTACAAGTTGATACAAATAGCAGCCGTCTGCCTACACTGTAGTGGCGGACCACATTGGAAGATGTGATGCTACCAGCTGGTCGTCAATGTAGCATGCAGTCATAGGATAGTAATGCACCCATGCACACTCAGGTTACTCCACAGAAACATCCTCCACCACTGCTGCGCCACTTTCTGCCCATGGAGAGACACCCATAAGGGCGCCACTGATTCAATGAGCCTGATCAAGCCAATGGGCACCCAAATTTGTGTGGCATTGTGCTATGCCTATACTGCCCTTCAACCTGCAGAGCTTCCACTGCTAATGTGCAACAAGGCCAAGGCTCCTGACACAGTTCCTATTACTAGGGTTTGCATGACGGAATGGTTCCGTCAGCTGCAGTTCACTGGAATCTGAACCAGAAAGGCTGGCTGCTGTCTGATCCCGGGCTCACCTCGGGCATGTCTCGCACACGCGCCCACCATTTAGCGGAGCGAACTGCCTTCTGTGTTGCGGGTGTGGGTCCTGTCAGGATGGTAGCCTGCTTGCTCAGAACCGTTGCAGCTGCACCGAGGGAACTCATGGTGCCACTTGGTCTTCTCTTCCTTTTACACGAACACGAGGGTATGTGCTTGAGCGCGCGCGACTGAAGGTTAGATGCCCAATGCACGATGAACACAAAGCGTCCTTCGACTTGTTGTGACCTGTAGAGTCGTCAGCACATGAGTGTCGCTCTGAACGCTTGTCTCTCGGTAAATATGTTCACTGTTGGCAGTCACAATGAAAGATGCACAAAAGCGCGCAAGATGGGAATATATGCGGCGGTAGAAGACTCAACGCAAATGCGAGGTCGGCCAGAGCCGAGCAGCTGTACCTGCGTCCGTTGACTCATGATGATGGCTGTACTGCTGCCCTGTCAGCACAGCCTTGCGGTTGACATGCATTGCGGCTGAAGGCAAACCGCGAGCTCAGGTACCATCCTTCTGAAGCTGCATGGATGCTATAGAGCCATTGGGAGATGATGCGGTCTATACAGATAGCAGGTGACAGTTGCATGTCCTCACTGCTGCTTGAGCACACAGGTGAGGGAGGGGCCAAAGGGACTCTGGACAGAGAGCAGCCCGCAAAATTACATTTGTCGCGAATGTTTCGGACTCTCAATATAGTACGACGAGAACATGGTGCTGTCCATAGGATATGGAACAGCTGCATGGGGATGCATCCGTGATAGGGGTTGAAGCAATCCCAACATTGTCTCCTGTGCACACGCGTCACGAGGTACTCTGCCATCCACTTCGTGGGAAGTTGGCTCATATGCTCCAACAAGCAGAGTTCAGTAATGAACGCGGCCGCTGCATCAGTCGGTGACTGAGAAGCTTTGCATTGCACTATGCATCCCAATCGCGTCTGCTCCAAAGTCTCACATCAGAGAACCATTAGGAAGATACGAACTTTCAAATCGAGGTCTAAATGCTGAGGGCGTGTGGCACTAGAGGAGTTACACTATGACAACTTTGACAAGATCTTGGTTGCGAGGCCTCGTTTGCCAAATTAATCAGGACTTGTGCAGCTGTGGCGTATCGGATGTCGCTCAATGCGTCCGTACCTGCGGCGCAGCAAGCCGGAACCGCTCTGCCCTGGCAAAACCGAGCAACATGTCAAGAATCGTAGCAAACAAAACCTGCACCCAGCCTGCTAAGAGGCCCAATGCTACTAGGAGGTTCCCACGGAGCCGTAAGATGGTTGCTATAGTCAGGTACGCATGCAGTGTACACCTTGCTTGTCGTTCACAGACACATGTGCTGACCACGTGTCTGTACTGCAGAGCAACAGAAGCCGAGACCCCTTACGGGAAGGTGCGCTAATAGATTAAATACACATCGCAACATGTTCAGTGGGACCAGGTGGTCAGTGTCGTGCGCTTACACGAGATCGGCTTTTACACCCGCCCTGCATAACCAGATTTCATGCAGGGGTTGTTTGAAGGGTGCATAGCAGGTGTTCCTTCTCGGTACGAAGCCATATCTCTCCTAACCCGGCATGTTTCCCTCTCAGTTCAACTGCACGGAATGTCGCTAAATTCTTTGCAGCAAATTGGTCCTAAAAGCATCAAGCACTAGCAGCACAATCTCTTCAGTCCTGTTTCAATTTATTATCATTACTGATGTACTTTTAGTCTGCCTGCAGTGGCTCTCTTCTGCTGCCCTTTCAGCTGCAATCTTATGCACTTTTATATTCAAAAAGAACCTACCAGCAGCACCTTCCCTTCCTGTTTCCATTGTTCTTAATTGTATGAGATAAATCACAATTCAACCCTCGCACCTTGCAGCACCCGTCACATAACAATAACTCCAACCAAACTGTTAATGTCTTGCGAGGGCGACCGATACTGCTCTTACTAATATATCCCCGCTTGCAGTGGCTTTCTCTAAAGTAATGCCGTAAAACCCTAAAGAATCCCTTTCTCAGTGGGATTCTTTAGGGTTTATACCTCTGGCTTTCTTGTGCCGACCTAACAGCTGCCTGGTTTTTATCAGCAGAATTGTTATTGAAAACATCAAGTGCACTAGTAGCAGCACTCGTTTTCACCATCTTTCCATGTTTCTTTTCTTACAGTTGGTTGCAAAAGTTTTGGCCGGAACATAAGGCTGGGGTTTAAGCAGCAGCAGCAAGACCTGATTTACAACCATTTATGTTTAAGAAAGTAAACAGGCAGAGCATCAATGTGCTGCAGTTGGTATGCCCAAGTGGTACCACAAGTAGCCTCGCACGCGAGACGTCCCTAGTTCGAGCCCCGGGCGTGCCCTATAAATATACTATATAAAAGCCAGCCAGCCAGCCTTAGCCTTAGCCGCAGACGCAGACCAGCAAGCCTCCCCCCTGTTCCTATAGCCCTCCTGCTTTTTTTAACGTGGCTCTCCCCTTCCACCTCTGCCCCTCCTGTGGTTGCCAGCCCCACACCCCATCTGCTCCCCTCCCACAGCCCTCTCAGCTCAGCCTTGCACTTGCCCCAACTTCTCGCATGCCCTGCCTACCCCCACCTGCCCTGCCATTGAACTGGTATAGCCCCTGCACCTGCTTCACACCTGGTCTATATGCTACTGCCCCTAAACAGTAAAGAAAGGGCACCTGTGCCTGCTGGCAGTTCTCAGCATTTACCCCCTTAAAAAGCAGCAAAAATGCCTCCGCTGTCTCCCTTGCAAGACCCCTGCTTTTCTCAGCAGCCAAGCAACACAGAGCAACAGAGATGCTGACCGCACCCATTGGTGACAACCTGGACCTCATACAGAAGCTGCCTGTGCAAGAGAGCAATGAACGGCCATGCCATTTCACAGAAGCAGACCATTTCCTAACAAAATCTGAGTTTTGGGCCAAAACTTTTGCAACCAACTGTGTCCAATGTTTGCACCTCCTGTTTCCTCAAGTGCAAGCAGAGATAACAGCTGTGTCTAGGCTGTTGCAAAGAACTTGTTGATGCAATTATTGCCTGCTGTGCTAAATTGGTGGCAACCGCAACCGCATTGAGAAAGTGCTTGAGCTGACTTTTCAGATTTTGGTCAAAAGTGGGTACGCCCCTGTGGTCACCTGAGTTAGGGTGCATGGAATGGAACTTCTCCCATTTATCAGCAAGCTTTCCTTGGCTTTACAGTACCATGTCACTAGCTGCAGTCATGCATGCTCTGCACAGCAGGCCCCACATTAGCTATCCCTGCAATGCTGAGCATTGCTACAGGCAGCAAAAAGTGTGGTTTTCAACATGGATGCTTCCCCTGCTGGAGGGGCCCTGCTTCTGGCAATCTTACCATAAGCTTCAAGGTCACTGCCAAGGATTCAGTATTAACAGAAGCTGGTGTGCTTTGCATGCCAGTTTGATGGTAGGAAGCTTCCTTCTACATGCTGCAATCAGCGGCGGGCGAGACGGGCCTATGCTGCAAGGCTGTCACCCACGCTGTCACCACCACTTTGGAGGACTGTTTTCTTTGTCACCTGTCACTGCTTGAAACAAGGTCTAGCATACCACAGAGTTGTTCACTGGGCCAGGCTTGTTGTAAAACAAGACATGTTACGCATATCCCTTCGGTGCAGCACCACCTTCTAGACCCGACGTGCCCTTGCTACTGCTGTTTTAACACTTTCCACCAGATCTTGCCATGATAGTGCTAGCAGATCTCTCAACAACCTCCTCAAAGCATATGTTTTTATTCAGCACCGCTCCCCCTTTCTACAATACCACATCGGCTATGCCAATCATGCTCCACCTGCAGCTAGAACAGCAGCTCGCTACATGTGCTGGGGGTATACCCTGCTTTGGGGGCGCCAGATATGCCCTTTGGGTATTCCGCATGGCACAGGCAGCTTCAGAGACAGCCCCTGCTCCAGCTGTAATGTCCTATGGCATGTGCTACCAGGGGAAGTGTGCAAGTCAAGGTATCTCAGTTGTTGGTATTTGCTTAGTGTACTGCTGCAGCTGGTGAGGGTAGGGGTAGGAAGGGCCCCCGTCATGGGTTGCCAGCACATGCAACAATTTATTCACCCTGGCTGTGACTGTTGCATAGGTCCAGCCCCTGGTACCTTAAACCAGCCCTGCCCCAAGACAAAGCCCTTGCCTCTGTCAAACAGCAGCAGCAGAAGCAATGTCCACAGTTGGTTGCAAAAGTTTTGGCCGGAACATAAGGCTGGGGTTTAAGCAGCAGCAGCAAGACCTGATTTACAACCATTTATGTTTAAGAAAGTAAACAGGCAGAGCATCAATGTGCTGCAGTTGGTATGCCCAAGTGGTACCACAAGTAGCCTCGCACGCGAGACGTCCCGAGTTCGAGCCCCGGGCGTGCCCTATAAATATACTATATAAAAGCCAGCCAGCCAGCCTTAGCCTTAGCCGCAGACGCAGACCAGCAAGCCTCCCCCCTGTTCCTATAGCCCTCCTGCTTTTTTTAACGTGGCTCTCCCCTTCCACCTCTGCCCCTCCTGTGGTTGCCAGCCCCACACCCCATCTGCTCCCCTCCCACAGCCCTCTCAGCTCAGCCTTGCACTTGCCCCAACTTCTCGCATGCCCTGCCTACCCCCACCTGCCCTGCCATTGAACTGGTATAGCCCCTGCACCTGCTTCACACCTGGTCTATATGCTACTGCCCCTAAACAGTAAAGAAAGGGCACCTGTGCCTGCTGGCAGTTCTCAGCATTTACCCCCTTAAAAAGCAGCAAAAATGCCTCCGCTGTCTCCCTTGCAAGACCCCTGCTTTTCTCAGCAGCCAAGCAACACAGAGCAACAGAGATGCTGACCGCACCCATTGGTGACAACCTGGACCTCATACAGAAGCTGCCTGTGCAAGAGAGCAATGAACGGCCATGCCATTTCACAGAAGCAGACCATTTCCTAACAAAATCTGAGTTTTGGGCCAAAACTTTTGCAACCAACTGTACGTACTTCCAGTCAGTGGCTCTCCTCTGCAGCTGCAATCTAATGCAGCAGATTTGGTCCCCGGAGAAATCAAGCACCTTCTCCTCCTGTTTCCATTATTCATCTGCCGTGCTTCTGCTTGCCCTAATGGCTTTCTTTTGCTGCGCTTGCAACTGCAAACTTCTGCAGCAGTTCTGGTCCGGAGACATCAAGTACCTTCTCCTCCTGTTTCCATTGTTTTTCTGCCATGCTTCTGCTTGCAGTGGCTCTCCTCTGCTGCCCTGGCAGCTGCAATCTAATGCAGCAGATTTGTTCTGGAGATATCAAGCACCTTCTGTCATTGTTTCCATCATTGGTCTTTTGCCGAGCTTCTGCTTGCAGTGGCTGTCTTCAGCTGCCCTAGTGGCAGCTGCAAATATAATGAAGCAGATTTGTTCTGGTGACATTAAGCACCTTCTCTCGTTGTTTCCATTGTTCCTACTTGTGTTCTCCTGCTTGCAGTGGCTCTCTCTTGTTGCCCAGCCAGCTGTATTCTTTGCAGCAGATTTATAAGCAACATCAAGCACTTGCAGCGCCTTCTTTTCCTGTTTCCATACCTTTTCCTTACTAATGTAATTCTACTCTGCTTGCAGTGGCTCTCTTCTGCTGCCTTGGCAGCTGCAATCTTATGCAGCACCCCCACCTTCCCTCCCCAAGCACTAGCGGCAGACCCTGGGCTAAACCTCAGACCTGAAGAAGTCAAGGAGGCAGTGGGGCAACAGGTGGCAATGGAGGAGTATGCTCGTACACTGCAGGAGAATGCACGCAAGGCGGAACTCCTGGCAAAGTGAGTTTTGTGTTCAGGGTTCAGGGTTAGTTGTAGATGGCCAGTATTCAAGGTATTTTATGTTACATCTGTGCACACTAGTTGGTGGCGTACAGTTAAGGGAGTAGAGCCTACTGGTGAGCTTAGTCGTCATGAACACAAAGCAAGTATGTCCACCTTGGGGTAAAACCCACTTTTAATTCACTATCTTGCTGTGCCATGGTTCAGGGTTGGGCGGACCAAGCCATGCTCGCGCTAGTAGAATTGTAGGTTCTGGGTTTAGGGTTTTGGCTTGGGTTTAGATTTAGGTTTAGGTTTTAGGGGTAAGGTGTAGAGTTGGGGGGACCAAGCCACGCTCGCGCTACTGGAAGTGCAGTTTCTGGGTGATTCACTGTGTATGGCAGGTAATGGCTGTGGAAGTGAAGCCATACAGCTGAAAGCGATCGTGCAGCCGGAGTGATCTGTAATACGATAGTTGTACCCAACAAGTTAAACCTGCAGTCGCAGCAGTGAGTCCATTTTCAATGCAGTGGAGACATATGGATTCTCAAAAAGTACTTGGTCCAATTTGCAAAGCGTGCCAAGCCACACAAGACCCTAGACGAAGGGTGCTCCGATAAGCAACTAGACCTGAACCCTGGGGGGCATAATCTGTGGTTGTAGCGGTTAACACCTGCACAGCTACAGCTCACTTCGCATTTTGGTGGCGTGTTCTGTGTGAGTGTTGTGCATATACTGGAAGTTGCAGCATGGATTTGCGTATCAGTCTTTGCACGTGATGAAGGCCGAAAGGCTAAAACCGGTAGTGTGGCTGGTTGCGTGTAAATTTCATGCGTTGAAGCTTCCTTGCGTGTGTAACGATTTCATCACCCCTAGGCAGACAGCAGGGGAGTCAAACTATATCAAGCCGCACAAGGCTGTAAACGAAGAGTGCTCCGACGGCTGTGTTATTCCAGAGCAGGACCTTTGCTTAGCATGGAATCAATGGTTTGTTTCTGGCACAAACTGTCTGAGGCGGTTGTCCCTCATATCCTCCCTCGAGACTACCTTCTCCTCCTTCGTGGTTGCTAATTACCAGACATCAAGCCGATGAGAACCAAGTAACAGCGTATCCAACCCTGCCTCAACCCTGAACCCTAAAAACGTACACTAAACCCCAAACCCTAAACCCTCTCCTGCAGAGACTAAGCCCTTGAGAACCAAGTGATGCAAGTAAAAGATGTGATCCAGCGCATCCAATCCTAAACCCTAGCGCTAAACCCTAAACTCTTTCCTGCAGACGTCAAGCCCTTGAGAACCAAGTGATGCGAGTAGAAAATATCATCCAGCTTATCCAATCCTAAGCCCCAATGCTAAACCCTAAACCTTTTGCTGCAGGCACCAAGCCCTTGAGAACCAAGTGACCCAAGTGGAAGATGTGATCCAGCGCAAGTTGACTGAGGAGGAAGCAAATGCTGAATCAGCAGTGGAGAAGGGGTTGAGTGACATGGGGCCAAAATGGGACTGACCAGGGGCGCTGGGGGGGTGGGGTGGAGGTGCAGGGAGGAGAGGGACTGGGAGGGCAGTCGGAGTGTCGTTCCCATCCCTCTACCCAGACTGGCCTCCGTGGGTCTTACCCATGTGTGAGTGAGGAAAGCAAGGCAAAGCCTAGTAGTTCTACTGTGTCACGGTAGTGCTTTCCCCAAAACCTTACGGCTTCACAGTATTGGAGAGTATCAAGGAAAGTTGAGGGCAGGTCCTGTAGGTGGACTGCCAGTGTGTAGGGTTTAGGGACTGTGTGTAGGGTTTAGGGATCAGGGTTTAGTTTACAGCTGAGGCTCCATGGGGGTAGACTGCCAGTGTGTAGGGTTTAGGGTTTAGCTTTAGAGTTTATGGGATAGGGTACAATGCTGCAGCTAGGCTGCCAATATGTTGGGTTCAGAGTTATTTTTAGGGTTTAGGGCACCTGCTGCAGCGGGTAGATTGCCAGTGTGTTAACCACCTGCATGAGATACCTCAAATATTGCTAAATTGAGACATGTTGGCCGGAGCCGGGTCGCAGCAGCCCAGAAAAAACAGCAGTTGCATGGGTCAGGGTGTGACTAAAAGCACTGCAGCTATCACTTGAATGGGCCAGCGGTTCCTAGGCTGCAGCTACATGCACTTATCAGGTAGCAGTTTTGGATGCTATTCTATAACATAAAACAATTCAATTTTACAAGCTTGCAAAACAAGAGTGTGACGAGAAATAGGCTGTCTCCTGCTGCCTGCATCTTCTGTGAGGTTTTCTGTGTTGAATTTGTAGTACTTCAGTGGTATCAATTGTGTGCTGAGTTGCTGGATTTCGGCGCCCTATATATGAGCCACCAAGGGATGCTCTCCTAGGCTGGTTGGTAATCAGATGCAAGTTAACAGCAGCACATTTACAGTATGTCTACAACTTTACCTTTTTTTTATACTACATAATTGTTTCATAAATGATTTGGGTGATCTTCTTGTGCTGTGCATATGCAGCTGATTGATCGTGCTGCACGCATCGAAGCAGAAGCTGAAGCAATAAGTCAGCAAGAGGCAGCATTACAGCTGGCGGCAGCAAAGGCAGAGGCCAGCTTGGACCGGGCTGAGCTCCTAGAGAAGGCCAAAGAGGTTGCGAGCGAGCAGCAGATCAACAAGGCTGCTGAGGGGGTTCTGGACTGGTTTGCCAAGCTGCAGCAGGGCAGCAATTGAAGGGCAAATGGTGCCGGGCCAAGGGCCCTGACTGCATGTTTTACTGTTCCCCGATTTTTTCTTGATTGCCTTTTTGCCTATGGGAGGCAGCTGTGAGAGCAGGGAGGGGGGTTCACGTGCGGGAATATGAAACAGCAAGTTGGGGTGGGTGAAGCTGAAGCTGCTTTGCAGGGCTAAAGCAGGGGAACAAATGCGAGCTTTCTTTGTAAGGTTTAGTAAATACCGAAACAGCATAGTCCATGCGGGGGCGGAGCCATGCATATGATTGCAAGGCTTACTATGTCGTTGCACTGCGTCCAAGTTTATGAAGCGAACTCCTTGTCATGTAGTGTGGCGAGATTGGCGTCTGAGCGAGGGAGGACAAAGCAGATCTCAGTAGGCATAAACTGCTATCAATATCCTCAGATGGTGACGTATATATCTTTTCCTCACATAGTGAGCAAGGCGTACCATATCTGTCCATCTTGATGGATGTATTGTGAGGTAATTGTCTCAATTTAGGTTGTGAGTGTTTCGTGCTTCCATTATTGATGATGGTCGGTGTTCTGGTAAAGTCACTCATGTTATCATGTGCTGAGTTTGCTTCAAGGAATGCCCCGCTTGGGCTAGTTGATAACTTGGTATAACTCTGGACGCCATGCGTTCTGCTGCATATATGCAGCAGCTAGCGCCCACAACATGAGAGACACCGACCGTATGCTCGGATATTCACCGGACATGAGCATGGTTGAGGGCGAGCGCATTCATTCCGCGGTGAAACTTCAAACTTGCATTTGGGCAACAAACAAACAAACCATTTTGAACATCCGGCCCGCGTTTGAAGTAGTCCAAGACCCTCATCGGACGGCCTTGCGGCGATGGTGTTACCCAATTGTTCAGACTGTCAGTCCGATCGAACATATAAATTCATTCACGAAGACAACCGACACGAATACCTATAAATAATGAGCTAGCTATCTTGTTTACCATTGCATCAAACGACCCCCCCGGTCGGCAAGAGGATGGGATGGGACCCTGTTCCCAAATTCGTCCTGATAGGCGGGACTTTCAAACTAACATTGAACAACAATTGACATGCGATGCCTGTGCGGCACACTACGTACATCAGCTCCATTCACAAAACTCCACGCTGTTATAGTCCCTCCGTCCACTATTTTAAAAATGGTGTTGTTGCACTCTAGGAGTGCTCTGAGCAACCAAAGGAGGGCTGGAGGAAACACCCATCCAGTGCGTGCGTGAGGGCATCAATAACGTCACTGATAGCTTTAGGGTGTATGTCAAGGGATCCCTCAGTCACCACTCTGCTCAGTGGATCGCATCCCCCCGGGCCAATAATTGCTAACAGTTTCTCATTGACAACACATCAACAGCCCCGGCCCTTTCCAGAACCTGATGCCGGTTGATTTCCCCTTTCGCCCCCTGAACCCTAAATCCGGATAAGTAAGTTACTGCTCATGTGCATGCATGATAAAATCGACACTTTTCATGGACAAGCGTAACTCTGACCCAAACAAGTAACATGAAAACCGCAAACAGCCCCATTCAGGGTGTTATATGCGGTTTCGGGGAATCCACTTCCCGCGTTAACGTTAACGCGTTGGCGTGTTTAAGCCAACATGTGCCGCCCTGCCAATTGCTCCAAGTGAAGTGGGTGCAACCTTTATGCCACCTATCTACACTTGCGTGTACACTGATCCGCTGATGATGGGACTACGGCAATATCGCCCCCCCGAAAGTCACAGTTTTCTCTCCAGTGGAACCGGTGATCTACCCCCCAAGCCCCACTACTGTTATCTGCGAGCTTCCGAGCTGAAATTGACGCTGAAGCGAGCATGATAGTTGCCACCCCAACAAGGATGACTGCGTGATGCGGACAGGGCACAAGGCGATGCATCCTCTTAGAAGCTCACCCTCAGTAACCGGCGGGTTCAGTTGGCGCTGAAGTATTACCTTGAGGAGGTACCTGCAAGCAAGACAGTACGTATTTGAAGTGAGGGTAGACACAATCAATAGCAGTATTTCCGTACACATGACATATGTAGGGCCGCAGCCGGTCCTAGATATTAAACTACAGTGACAGGTGCACTTGAGGTGTCATTGCATTGAACTCACATCGGACTGCCAGCTAGTACATGCAACTAACATGCACATGACATACACCAAATAAACATTTATTTAGTGCATCATTGCATGGTCGGTGGTGTCGGTCTGCGAGCGCTGCATGCTGCGTGCGCTCACATGTGCACATGTGTGTTTAAAGCTTCGCCTATGATATTCACACGCCAGGCCCACAGGTTGTATCAATGCTGATCGAGTACACTCTGTGTGAGTATTGCTGTGCTATCTCCTTGCGTACATACGTGCCGATGGGTTTGCCAATGTAAGATTCATGAATCACACACTTACCTGTATGTGCTGTATGTATGTGCTCGAAGACCAGACTAAATTCCAGACTACAGTATTAGTCAGTAGTGAGAAGTATGCCTGTTCGAGTTAGGCCACTATATATTCAGGCTTCAGGCCTGAGTAGTGCTCAGGTGGGCACGTTCGACAACTGTATAACACGGCACTAGTTATGAATGGATGTTTTGCTTGTTAAGCTGTCGATTCCCAATTCCCGTCCGGACGCCCCATAAATAGGCTAGTTGACGCTAGCCACTTCTAGACGGAACCCTGGCAGGCACTTGCTTCACTTTGGTCCTGCTCACCAGCTTGGAGTCAGGTGCAGCTTCCCGTCCGAGTCCAGGCCACGCCTGTGATGATCCGGGATCATCAGAGAGAGGACTATGCTATATTCCGCAACTTTTTGTGTCCGGCAGCAAGTGGAATTTCCGGGCATCACGGAGACGGAAAAGAGCAGACAATTCCGCGCAGTTCTGTGTCCTTCTTCGCAGTGAGCTCAATCGGCCATCTTCAGGCACGTTTTCCGCGTTTCCTTCCATCCCCCTTTGCCACTCTAGACACAACAGTTTCCGTCCCTGCAAAGGGTTTCCGTGGCCTCACGGAGACAGATAGAGGTTTACCGGCAAGTTCCGAGTTTTGTTCTGCGTGATGACTTACCTTCGCTCGCTCACTGGTTTTACGTCTTTCCGCCTTCACCCACCGAACCCTCTTACTTCGTCGCTCTTGGCCATATCCTCTGTAGAGAAACATGTAGACTTCGCCGCATGCCCTTACTGGTACGCTTTATTAAAACAAAGGACCCGGCCAGTGACCAGTGCCTGCATGCTGTTGAAGTTGTTCGCTTTACAGCTGGCCAGCACCCTCAGGATGAAAGACCAAGCTCTTTCAATCACACTGCGCAGTTTTGTTCAGGGTCAGCACGTTGGGCCTCCACATCTGGCTTGCATGCAGACCTTGTCATCACTGCCACTGCCACTGCCACCGACTGCTCGTACTGCATGCCACGGCTGTGAGCACTGCCACTCTCTCTGAAAATGACCTGTTATCAGGGGTGTTGGGTGGCAGAAGATGCGAGGGACTAAGTTAAGGGCATGATCCCCTCCCTTTTTGCGAGCAAGGTGGCGGACTAAGTAGTTGGCAGGCGAACAAGCCTAGTGGTGGTGGGCCGTCAGGTGGCAGCACAAGCAGCACTGGCTGGCATCAGCAGGCAGCTGGCAGTAGCAAGGCTAAGAGCCTGGAGCTTCCAGAGTAAGGTCGCATCATATCTCTAGCGCGTGCTATTTGTGCAGTGAACAAACCTCATGCATAGCGCCTGTGTGTACCTTGTTGCAAAGTGAGACTACTGTGGTATTCTGCTTCTTTGTGATGCTGCTGACTTTGCGATGCCCGCTTGTAGTTGCCTCTTGCCTGTTCCTATCATGTACATGTATGCCTGCATTTTCCTGGTCCAAGGTGTCAAATGCATCCTACGTGTCTCCTAATGGGTCCATCCTTCGGGTGTCAACAATCACACACTGCGTTGATTTCCTAGCACTTATACCAATATGGAAAATAGTCCTGAAGCTGTCAACACCTTGGAGCATTGTATCATCATTCAGCCCTCTTGTGTGCTGCTGCTCACGGTTGCCTCTGTAGCGCAGAAGATCGTTACAGATGAGAGCTCCCTGCAGCAGCCATCAGCATGTACTGCAAGACTGCAATCATTCAGCCTGTCTTGGGCGCCTTCAGGAGCACTAGCAAGTACTTGCACACCCTCAATCTCCAGCGAGTTGAGCACTGCTAGCTGGCTGCCTAAAGAGAAATTGCCCCCCCTAAGAGATGCTGCACCCCATTGTGACATCCTTGAAGTTCAAGGTGAGTGTTTATAGCAATGAGGGTGGGGGGCACTTTGTGCACAGTGCATGTTTCCCATACTTACCAGGATGTGCATGCAGCTTCTGACTGTCACAATTGAATATATGGGACAGGTGTGCATGCATCAGGATAGGAGCGAGGAGAGGATGGGGAATGAAGGGGGAGAGGAGTGGAGGGGTTCAAACACGCGAGCAGGGGGGGGGGGCCTCTACCCACCCACCAGTAGTTGTGTACTACTCTCTACTGAGCATGTTGATGATCTCTGAATTTACAGTGTGCTAAAAGACAGTGCAAAGTGTCTGCTTTGTCGCCCTTTTGCCCTAAATCTCTTCGGCACATGAGCTGCACACCGTAGGATTTCTCACTGTAGTGATTGAAGATGCCCTCACTGTGTTGCACGGTCTAAGGGCTGTGCCGTGATCTACCTCATCTGCTTGGGTTCTCCAGGGCCCAGAGGGCTGTGCAGTGGTGACCTACACGCGCGCAATACCTAGGATGAGGCTGCTGGTGGTGGATCATTTAAAGAGCGCATGTACCACTAAATCCTGCATTTGCCATGAACTGCAGGTTCCAGCCGGCCTGATCGATGCCACCATCCAAGCAATAATGGGTGGCGTGCCAGCGAAGGCAAAGGTCATACTGGAGGGCATTGGGATGACTGAGCAGGTGATTCATTGACCAGCAGCTGCAGTTCTTTGATGCATTGACGTCACTGGGCACGGTCGTGACAGAGAACAAGACCATCAGCCCGCTGAAGCAGAAGCTTTTGACAGTAGAGCAGAACGAGAAGATGGTGATCCAGTATGCAAAAGTTGGATCTGAAGATTGACGCAGTGTTTGCATATGAATTGCTGCCTACAGTACCAGCAGCAGTTGGTGTTGATGGGGGTGCTGGTCTGGGTGGTAGTGTTTCTGATGACGACTAGGTGTTGCTACCTGGCAGAGTACACTAGGAATTGAGCGCTCCTTGCATGGTAGGATTGGAGGGTTCATTTGGAGCAGCAATGTGCCTGGAGTAGGAGTTATAACAGAGTTGGTGTTGTGGATAATGTATGTGCCGCCACCAAGTGTTGAAGACATGAGATATGGAGTGGGTGGGAATTGGCGGGAAGGTGGGTGTGGCAAGGGGTCCCTAGCGTTTTTGTGCAAAAATCCAGGGGGCATAGACAAGTAGACCAGCAGGTAGACATGTGATAGAGCGGCTGGCCGCTGATAGTGGCGTCGCCACGAAGGGTGTGCTGCTGTGTACCGTTGGCACGTTCACTAGGTCACTAGGTGCTAGGTCAGGACTGAGCGAGGCAATTTATGTTTGCATCTCCGGTCAGGAGTCTGAGTGAGACTTTGAGGAAAGGGCAATTCCACAAGTTGACGAATGATATGGAATGGAAAATTGACATGGTTTCAGACGGAACAGAGGGTTATGGACTGAGGATGTTCTGCCGGCGGAAGCGGCCTGTCGGAAACACGAAAAAGCGAGATGACAGCTTCTTGGAGAGCTTCCTGGACTTCGAAGTATGCGAAGAATATTACGGCAAGGCGGAGAGACGGCAAGCGCAGAATGCAGGTTCAGACTGGAGATTAAAAGTTATGTTCACGGCGGCGGCAAGGTAGGCGGCCGGGAGAGGCGGAAAACGCGGAATGGCATCTTCCTGAACTTCGAAGTTGTTTCATTCACGGCAAGGCGGAGAGACGGAAAACGTGAAATACAAGTTCCTGGACTTCGAAGTTTATTTGTTCACGGCAAGGCGGAGAGACGAGAAATGCGGAATACAGCTTCCTGGACGACTATACTACTAGTCGGACTTCATTAGGCATATGCTCACGGAGACGGAAAACGGCGGATTAGCTGGTATGATTTCCAGGAGCATTCGGCCACTCTCTCCGCAATTTTAACGCTAAAGGAGTTTTCTCACAGCCTGGGTAGACTCAAAAGAGGGTTAAAAAGATCCCTTCTGTCGGGCCTGCATCCCTTATATCGAGGTGATGCAGGTTGCACTACGTACTCGCTTTGGCCTGGGCGGCGGCAACGGAGCATATCATCATCCCGCTTACGCACAGGTAACGCGAGAGATGACTGGCCGTATTACCTCCGTGATATAGCACTGTAGGGCGAGATCAGACATATACCTCGTAGTTCGGAAATAGGGGCTGAGATCGCTATGTCTCTGCTTAGAATGTAACAATCTGTTACACTCCTCCCCCCCCTTTGCAAGAGTCTCACTATGAGGCTCAAGAAGGGTGTTTGCTCCAGTAGGAGTCAATGGCGACCTGGGTGAGGTGATCCTCAGGTTCCCACGTGTTGTGTTCATGTCCATAGCCTTTCCACTTTATCAGGTAGAACCTTGAAGTGTAATTCTTAGTGACACCTTTCCTACGCACGTCCTTGTGCTGGAGTACAGCTTCAACCTCATAGTAGAGGCCATCGTCAAGGTCGAGAGGCGGAGGTGGTGGGGTGTAAGAACCATCGGCGTGGTATGGTTTTAGTAAAGACACATGGAACACATTGTGTATACGCATGTTGGGAGGAAGCTGGAGCTCATAAGCGACATTGCCCACCCGCTTAGAGATGGTGAAAGGACCAATATAGCGGGGTAGCAGCTTGTGAGTGCCCGGTACGGCGGATTAGCTGGTATGATTTCCAGGAGCATTCGGCCACTCTCTCCGCAATTTTAACGCTAAAGGAGTTTTCTCACAGGTGGATTCTGATGACCACAGCTCACTGACATGCCTGTCCGGGCGGCAGACTATCTACCTACATACATCAGCCCTCAATTCACAACTCCACGCTGTTACAGTCCCTCACTACCAGCAACGGGGGAGGCTCATATGGAGTTAGTACCAGGCTAGTACCGGGCTAGCAGAGCGAGGCTAGCCAGGCTAGTGATGACACAGTGGGTAGTGAGAAGCTAGCATACTGAACGTACGACACTTTACCAGATGTGCATAACCGTAAAAAGTCACCAAAACACACTGCTAACTGTGTCTTAACAGGGCTCCATAGCTGGGCTTCCTGACCAAGCACACTGCACTTCATGGCTATGCTGCTGTTAGTGCTGCCCAGCAAGAGCCCGTCTCATACAGAAGCAGCACTAAACATTGTAAACGTATACAAAGACAACCATCTTGATATCATCTGACAGAGCACAACACCCGCATCGCATGAAATCGGTTCTGATGCCAAGATGACATCCCAGAGACTCATCTCAAGCAATGCCCACGGTGCCAATCGACCCACCTGACGGCGCCACCTAAAAATTTTCTATAGTACCAAAAAGGTTGCACTGCACCAATGGTGGCACACTACAAGATGTGGTTCGACAGTAACAAGCAAGGCCATGATACATATGTCAGGCATCCCTTGATTGCCCGCCTAATGAACCCTAGTGAGCACTATGAGGAGTAATTGCTCGCTTGCTTGTAAGGCGCCAAACATCATAATGCAAGTGTTTTTTGGCCAAACTCCGTCCACTGTTTCATGGGTGGTGTTGTTGCATCTAGAAGTGCTCTGAGTGACCAAGGAGGGCTGCAGGCTACACCCTGTGCGTGAGGGCATCGATAACTCTCCACTGATGATAGCTATAGGGTGTCAAGGGATCCCTTGCCACTCTGCTCAGTGGATCACACCCCCCGGGCCAATTGCTAACAGTTTCTCACTGAACATCAACAGCCCCTCTCCGGCAGGCTATGATGCAGGTTGATTTCCCTTTTCGCTCCCTGCAAAGTGTGGATAAGTAAGTTACTGCTCATGTACGTGCATGCATGATGTACATGCATGTGAAAGTACCAACATTTATCATGGACAACCTTGACGGTAAAACAAACAACCAATGTTCCAACCGCAAACAGCCCCACTCAGGGTTCTATATGAGGTTCCGGGAAAACCACTTCCCGGCATGGCGTGTTTAAGCCAACATGTGCCGCCCTGCCAATTGCTCCAAGTGAAGTGGGTGCAACCGGTATGACTCCTACACTTGCGTCCACACTGATCCCCTGATGATGGGACTGCCGCAATATCGCCCCCACGAAAGTCACAGTTTTCTCTCCACCGGAGCGCGCCATCTTCCCTCCACTCCCCACTACTGTCGTCAGCGAGCTTCCGAGCTGAAGTCGGCGATGCTAAAGCGAGCATGATAGTTGCCACTCCAGCAAGCATAAGTGCGCAAGAGGGCGCAAGGCGATGCATCCTCGAGAAAGCTTACCCCCAGTAGCCGGGTAGGCGCTGAAGTCCTACCTTGAGGAGTTGGTACCTGCAAGCAAGACATTACAAATAAATTTGAAGTGAGGGCAGACACAATCAACAATAGTATTATTTCCGTACACATGACATATGTAGGGCTGCAGCCGGTCCTAAATGAAGTACAGTGACAGGTGCACATGAGGTGTCAAACTCACATAATTGCCAGGTAGTTCTTGCAACATGATATCAAAGGACACCAAGTGAATAGTGCATGGTGGTGTCGGTCTGCAAGCGCTGCATGCTGCGTGCACTCACAGTGTGTGTCCAAAGCTTTGCCTATGATATTCACGGCAGGCCCACAGATAGCATCAATGCTGATCGAGTACACTCTGTGTGAGTACATGTTATATGGCTCTGGAAATATATGGCTCTGCTATTTCCTTGCTTACTTATTTACCTGTATGTGCTGTGCTCGAAGACCAGACTACAGTAAGTAGTCACTTAGTGATGATAAGTACGTACGTCTGTTCCAGCTAGGCCACTATATATTCAGGCTTCAGGCCTGATGAGTAGTGCTCAGCAGGTGGGGCACGTTCGACAACTGTATAAACACGGCACTTATATATTAAGGCTGGGTGTTTTGCTTGTTAAGCTGTTGATTCCCACTTTCCGTCCGGACGTCCCATAAATAGGTTAGTTGACGCTAGCCACTTCTAGACGCAACCCTGGCAGGCACTTGCTTGCTTTGGTCCTGCTCACCAGCTTCGAGTCAGGTGCAGCTTCCCCGGGAAGGACGGTCCAGGCTACAGGCGCCCTCCCTATCAGGTTCCAATTCATGCCAAGCCACTCAAAGTTGGATTTGCCAGTACCGTGAGATCCTTGAGAGTATATGTTAACTTCACCCTACTCTCGCTCGCTCTTGCCGTACGTGGGCGGGTTAGTAATACGGCTTCCCCGCCCCTACGGACTTCGCTCGCTCGGCTCTCACTCCTTCTCTAATCACCCAACCACTCATAGGTTCCCCGGATCGTCAGAACTGAGCGCAAATCACGAAGTAAGCTAAATGAAGCGGCGCTTTAATAGCGGAAGCTCCGGTCCATACATCGCCATGCACAAATAGACAGGGGTCACGGGCGGGTCCTTGTGTTGATATGTTGAGTACTGCATGACGCCCCAAGGATCCTCCCGGGCGTAGCAAAGTGAACCCCGCAACTCACCTTCTGTGCCTTTGACGCTAACTAACTCCGCTAGACACCAGCCTCGTTCAGGCTCTAACAGTCAGCCCTGGTCTCAATCAAGCCCGTAGCAGGCCGCCGAAATCTTACCGAAGTTAACTCTATACACGCACCTACAGCTAACAAAATTCTAAGAGCGGGTCCTTGTAGATAGATGGGCGGGTCCTTATAAATGCCGAGCAGGTTCCAAGGACTATGAACTAAGGTTGTACAGGCAAATTTAAAACCAGGGGTGCAGGCTAGGCTCCGAAAAACGCAGGGTTCATGACAGGCTGGCACGGCACATACGAGCAAAGAGCATATAAGAATAGAACTGCGACCACCACCCCAAACCTATCTATATATGAGATGTCTCTGTCTCCGCCTAGATGATCGCTACAAGTTATATCCATTACCAGCTGGCAGGAGGGCGGGCTGATCCAAAAACTTGCTGATTGCTGATTCACTGGCCGGGCCGTTAGTTGGGGTTACCTGCAACGAGGACTATAAACAAACAAACATTTAAGGTGCGGCAACCGCAAAGGGCTGCTAGATCGAAACGACCAAACACACCATCGGATGGGTCCAAAAACAATGGATTCCACACCACCAACCAAGAGAAATACCCAAGCATACAACCAACAAATCAGCAGGAGGATCTATCTGTTTCCAAATCAAACACAATCCAGAGCACCAACCAAGCAAGATGTCCAGTAAGTCCACCTCATCTGTACCACCCAAGATGTCCAGCGCACCAACCAAGGCGAATACCCAAGCATGTATCTATCTATAGGAGTCATTCAGGCTTGCAAGCTGTACCGGTGCTCCTCATGAACACACGTTCATTGCTTGGGAATGCAGGCAGAACATAGTTGATGTCTAAGGCAGTGACGCCGCATTCACGGCTGGGAATAAAGCGGGGTGGCACTGACTGAGACAAAACCTTTAGTATAAGTAAGGCTTAGAAGGCTTGACGACTACTATAAGGTAGTATTAGAACTGTGTTAAAATTAAGAAGACATTGATAGGCAAGTAGCGGTACAGGTATGTAGGAGCTCATGCACAGGGCCACGTGCTTGCCAGCCCTTTAACGACCGAGCGTGACTCTGGCCAGAGGCTGGCCAGCATCTGGAGTGGCCCTCAGACCTGGCCAGGCCTTGGCCAGACCTGTCTAGCCAGAGTGGCCAGACCAATCTAGCCAGAGTGGCCAGACATCTGGCCAAGGTCTGGAACAAAGACTCTGGCCCAATCATAGCTAGAGCATGCAATGTTTATTGCTGCAAATGCCCTGCCTCTTATTGCCACTTCAAAGCAAGCATCTGCCGCTGTAAGTTCAAAGTGTACTCGAGTACGCTCAGCCTTGCACTCAAGGTACTGATGCGTATGGCTCATTCTTATCCGAAAGGACCCCATCACACTACCTCATGGACATGCGTGTGCATGGAAACATCATTTACCAGCTAGCACCCTAATCCAACTCCATCAGAGCTAAGCCATGACTAGGTGCCAGCCACTAGGGCAGATCTTGGCAAGAGGTATTCACAAGCAAGATACATACTACAATTGAAGTGGTAGTACATCACACTCCTTACCCAAGTGTATACATTCAATTCTAGTCGCATAACATGCACTTGGATTAGCCATGGCAGCTGCAGTTATGTCAGTAACCCACACATCGGCATCAGGTCATGAGTCATGTGCTCCCGGCAACATGATAATACGCAGCAACAAGACAACTGAACCACCACAACCAAAGACTGCATGATTGTTGCTGGTTGTGCCGGCACTCACCATCAGTCGTTGTGAGTGAGTACGTGTTTAGTATTTCTAAGTTAGAACAGGAAGTGACATTACGTGCCTCCCTGCATGCCTAACCGACGCCTCGCAGAGTTGCAGAAGGCCTCCCTCAACTCCCTAGGTGCCTAAACCCCCTTGCCAATCACATGGACATCCCTACTGCCAGGACCCCATTGCAGACTGCTGGTACCT
Source organism: Pseudopediastrum boryanum (assembly GCA_963556185.1). Taxonomy (NCBI): domain Eukaryota; kingdom Viridiplantae; phylum Chlorophyta; class Chlorophyceae; order Sphaeropleales; family Hydrodictyaceae; genus Pseudopediastrum; species Pseudopediastrum boryanum. The sequence goes on along the minus strand of OY744500.1, from coordinate 1,571,562 downwards.
TGTCCGACCTGTTCATACAGTGTATCCACCTCATATTTAAAGCCTCTTGCATACCCCTTCCTACTGCCAAAAACCCCTTGGCAGCAGAGCATGATGCCATAAACCACAGCAGCATTTTGTTGCACCTGGGTCTGCAGCGCCTCAGGTTGTAGCCACATGTGGCAGCCCCACTGGGTCCTTCCGGCAGGACTCAGCCGGCTTCCAGCTGCCGGTACAAGCCTGCCGAACATCCTGAATAGCAGCAGCAGCAGTCGCAGCAGCAGCAGCAGGAGGGGGTTGGACTGCTGGAGTGATTCTGATACCCCCTGCAAAAGACAGGCACCCATGAAGAATGCGGGAGCGTAGTCCACAGGCAACATCTTGCCGGCCGACGACAACACAACCACAGCAGCGGCGGCGGCTTCACTTGCAGCAGCATCCACATCAGATTTCAAGCCAGCCATGCAGGTACCTTTACTGCGTACCGAGAACCCTGGCTCAGCAGCTACACATGGGGTAGGACCAGGCGCAGCATTGGTTAAACTCCGTAAAAGAAATGCATTCAAAAGCGCAGCCAACACCCCGCAGTACCTAGGAGTACTCAACAGCTACTTGCAGTCATGGACAGCATTAGCTGCTATTGCCTAGAGCAGCAGGCCAAGAGCAAGCAGCAGCAGCACATCAATTCCCACCCGACACCGAATTGACAGCGGTCTGAATTCAAGGCACGCCATCAATGCCACTACATTCTTCTGGTAGTGGATGCAAACAGCCTGGACACACCCGGCAACAGTTGAGATCCGTTGTTATACTCCTGCAGCTGGCACCGAGCTTGCACTGCCTCCACTGGTGGTATGGCACTTACTGTGACTACAGGAAGTAGATCTCATCTTGGGGGAGGAAGCTTCCAGCTGAGAGGGCAGCAGGTACATCCAATCTCCTGGTAATCCAAAACCTCAAACCAGTCAATCCCGAGGGCAGAGCATAGTGCAGTGGCGCGGGGCTCAGTCATGCAGCAACTGCAGTGATTTCAGCTCAGCAAAAGACTGGAGGTGACTGGCCATGAACTCTGCGATACTACATGATGAGAGAGCAGCAGCTTGAAGGGTGCGCCACGGATAGATACAACATTGACAGAAGACCGCCTCCCAATTATCATGTAGGTCAAGCATTGAGCATGTGACATAGCATGAGTCAGTTGTCGTGCCCGTACCTGCTCAAAAAAATAATTTCATCCAAGTAAGCACAAGCAGCAGCCTGGATGCTGGAAGGGCAGTTATGCAAATGCAAGGCGCGCCCTAGCAGGGTTTAGATTAAGATATTCTGCAGACATTTCTTGAAGCGGTGCCACCAAAGTCCAGTCAATACTAAAGAGAGTGAGCCAAGCACCCTTACCATGTACAGAACCATCATTGAGTGCCCAACATCTATCGCTTTGGAGAAGGCACGTATAGGCTCAGGTGTGGTCGTGTAGCCCCATGTGGGTCCTGCAAGAATGTAAAGAACAAGTTACACGTGCAGGATTGATACTCTCAAAGCTACATGACACAGCGGAAGTTGTACTGGTCCGGGGCTATTTGGCTGAAAAAATGCGCATCCAGAGCAGTACTTAACAGTATTTACATATTAAGATTTATATTATCTAAATTTACTGTATAATAAATACATCATGAATTAATGATGGTAAATAATTTGCTTGTGCTGTGCCTCTGCAGCTGATCGATTGTGCTGCACGCATCGAAGCAGAAGCTGAGGCGATTAGTCAGCATGAGGCAGCATTACAGCTGGCAGCAGCAAGGCAGAGGCCAGCTTGGACCCAGCTCAGCTCCTAGATAGAGAATGCCAAACTAAGAGGTTGTAAGCCAGCAGCAGATCAACAAGGCTGCTCAGGGGGTTCTGGACTGGTTTGCCAAGCTGCAGTGAGGGGCATGAGCAATTAAGGATAGATGGTGCCAGGACATGGACTTCAAATGATTTGTTTGCATTTTTCTGTCTTTGGCAAGCACCTAAGACTGATCAGTAGCAAAGCAGGCAAGGGGGATGCAGTGCGAGAATGAGATCAGGGGCTGCTGGGTGAACGGGGATTTACTGTGTTGGTGTTTCTGGCTCTATGAGCCTTCATTGGCTCCCATGGGATGGGATGCCCTTCTGGGCTAGTTTTTAATCTGGTAATCTGGTACTGACGGTGGTTTGCAAATAAAGCTGGAGCAGACAAACAAGTGCAAGTGGTGATGTAGCTGCTTGGCCGCTGTGGCAAGTGCATCATTAGGTGGCAGCATTCAAGGGCACTCCCTGGGCCAGCAAGGCAGGCTGTTTGCATTTGGACATTGCTGGGTGGGCAGTGGTTTCCAGTGGTTGTGTGTAAGGGTGCTTGGGAAGACGGTGTCGGTTTTGGAAGGAAGCTTACTGAAAGCCCAAAGATTATCGTTTTGTAGTGTATACGAAATGTAGACTCAGGATCTTCCATACAGCTCGACTGACTTTGCTGCCGTGCATCGCCGGGTCCGCTGGTTGACTCAACCACAAAGTTTGTAGTGCTGACGACCTAAGATGTGCACAAGCATCACTTACAATGTTGCTGTTGACCTAGCTGCTGAATCTCATGTCTAGGCATTAACTGCTGCCAAATCTGATATTTACCACGACCCCCCAAGCAACACTTGTTTGACTGCTAGCTTTCATTAATCAGATACCAACAGGACTCATGAGACCGCTGCAATTGCGAATGGTCCGTGCCGATGCTTTGCACGCCAACTAGATAAGACACACCCCTCAATATAACAAGTCAATGATCAAGCGCATCAAGCATTGGCTTCCCATCGCAAATGCATGCACTCTAACATTGGCAATCAGTGGGCACAACATAGCCAAACCTTCACCGAAAAGAATGACACCAGAGTGCCATTAGATCCGCCACCCACAAGGAGCTAACTCAGGCCCAAACGGCATAAACAGAAGTGAGTTCCGGGCCAAGAGTCTCACACTTGCTGCCACCAGCACTCTTACTCGGGTCTGCGGACCAGGGATCAGTGCTACTAAAGGCAACGAACCCACTAAAGACAGGACCCTTGCCAGCCAATGTATGAAATGCGAGCCCAGTTCCACTAGCCATGCGCTCATCACTTGACCCAGACACTTTCAGAAAGCCCCTCGAGCAGTCGAATGCCTTGCCGCATTAGTTCCTAGTAATACGCATGGTGATGCTGCTCCAGTTTCATACAACTCAAAGACTATTCGCTGGCAGGGGCCATGGATAGCGTAAAATCAACTCAACCATGGCAGTACCAATGCAACTCAGTTAGATAGCTAGGCCATTACTGACCAGGTGCATCCACTTTCCGTCATATCAATCAAACCAGCACCAATGCAATCAACTTAGATACTAGGCCAATAGTGACCAGGTGCATGCGTTCCGTCATATCAATCCAAACCAGCACCAATGCAATCAACTACTTAGATACCTAAGCCATTAGTGACCAGGTGCATGCATTCTGTCATATCGAACCAACCAGCACCAATGCAATCAACTACTTAGATACCTAGGCCATTAGTGACCAGGTGCATGCATTCCGTCATATCAATCCAAGCAGCAACAATGCAATCCACTTAGATACCAAGGCCATTAGTGACCAGGTGCATGCGTTCCGTCACTGCACAATCCAACCAGCACCAATGCAATCAACTTGCATAGCTAGGCCATTAGTGACCAGGTGCACATCGGCCGCCACATCCGTTGTGGCGGCTTTATCCGGAATAAAGCAACTATGCAACCACAGGGTGGCAATGATTGATTCCATGGTGCTACTTTCAAGGCCCATCCGGGTGCGACTGCACATCCTGCCAGCCCCTCCGAGTCCGAGCTAGGCCATTAGTGACCAGGTGCACGTATTGCGGCATAATATCAACCCAACCATGGCAGCACCAATGCAACTTAGATAGCTAGGCCATTAGTGACCAGGTGCATGCATTGCATAAATTCAACCCACCCATGGCAGCACCAATGCAACTTAGATAGCTAGGCCATTAGTGACCAGGTGCATGCGTTGCATAAATTCAACCGACCCATGGCAGCACCAATGCAACTTAGATAGCTAGGCCATTAGTGACCAGGTGCATGCATTGCATAAATTCAACCCACCCATGGCAGCAGCAATGCAACTTAGATAGCTAGGCCATTAGTGACCAGGTGCATGCATTGCGTAATATGAACCCAACCATGGCAGCGTCAATGCAACTTAGATAGCTAGGCCATTAGTGACCAGGTGCATGCATTGCGTAATATGAACCCAACCATTGCAGCACCAATGCAACTCAGATAGCTAGGCCATTAGTGACCAGGTGCATGCGTTGCATAAATTCAACCCAACCAAGGCAGCACCAATGCAACTTAGATAGCTAGGCCATTAGTGACCAGGTGCATGCATTGCGTAATATGATCCCAACCATGGCAGCGTCAATGCAACTTAGATAGCTAGGCCATTAGTAACCAGGTGCATGCATTGCGTGATATGAACCCAACCATGGCAGTGTCAATGCAACTTAGATAGCTAGGCCATTAGTGACCAGGTGCATCCATTGCGTAATATGAACCCAACCATGGCAGCACCAATGCAACTTAGATAGCTAGGCCATTAGTGACCAGGTGCATGCATTGCGTAATAATATGAACCCAACCATGGCAGCGTCAATGCAACTTAGATAGCTAGGCCATTAGTGACCAGGTGCATGCATTGCATAAATTCAACCCAACCATGGCAGCACCAATGCAACTTAGATAGCTAGGCCATTAGTGACCAGGTGCATGCATTGCGTAATATGAACCCAACCATGGCAGCGTCAATGCAGCTTAGATAGCTAGGCCATTAGTGACCAGGTGCATGCATTGCATAAATTCAACCCAACCATGGCAGCACCAATGCAACTTAGATAGCTAGGCCATTAGTGACCAGGTGCATGCATTGCGTGATATGAACCCAACCATGGCAGTGTCAATGCAACTTAGATAGCTAGGCCATTAGTGACCAGGTGCATCCATTGCGTAATATGAACCCAACCATGGCAGCACCAATGCAACTTAGATAGCTAGGCCATTAGTGACCAGGTGCATGCATTGCGTAATAATATGAACCCAACCATGGCAGCGTCAATGCAACTTAGATAGCTAGGTCATTAGTGACCAGGTGCATGCATTGCATAAATTCAACCCAACCATGGCAGCACCAATGCAACTTAGATAGCTAGGCCATTAGTGACCAGGTGCATGCATTGCGTAATATGAACCCAACCATGGCAGCGTCAATGCAGCTTAGATAGCTAGGCGATTAGTGACCAGGTGCATGCATTGCATAAATTCAACCCAACCATGGCAGCACCAATGCAACTTAGATAGCTAGGCCATTAGTGACCAGGTGCATGCATTGCGTAATATCAATCCAACCATGGCAGCGTCAATGCAACTTAGATAGCTAGGCCATTAGTGACCAGGTGCACTATGCAATGTGTAATATCAACCCAAATATCATGGCAGCACCAATGCAATGAACTTAGATAGCTAGGCCATTAGTGACCAGGTGCATCCATTGCGTAATATGAACCCAACCATGGCAGCACCAACGCAACTTACATGAGCCAGGTTACACCTATAGAACATAGAGGAATATGGAGGGGCATACGTTTGAATTTGGCATGAAATATGGGTACCTAACCGTAGATATTTCGTGAGTGCGTCCGCAACCTTAGCGCAGCTATACGCACACTCCAACGCACCTAAGCACGTGCTCGCCTAGTGCATTTGAAGATTGTTAAGGGCCTGCGCCTTAGAGTGCCCGCCTAGCTCTGTCTGATGCCCTACATGTAACCCTTACTCTGCACCAGCCAGACCTTGCGGATCATGTCCATCCTTCGTAGCTCCTTTGTAGCCTCTGCATAGCAATGCCTGAACCACCTAGCGGAGGAAGCGTGCCCGATGAAGGCTCTGATGGGGGCATGTCTTCTGAAGAGGACATCGACGAGGACAACCAGGGGCCAGCAGCTAAACCCAAGCGGAAACTTGGGGATAAGGTCCCGCCTAAGAAAAGGGCTAGCCACTTTGATACAAAAGCGGAGACAGTAGTGGGCAAGGTAGTTGCACGCTGCAGGTTTGCACCTGGCAGCACAACCGAGGCTTACCCATTACCCTCTGCTGGAACAGGCTCATATCTTGGCCCAGGAAGTGGATGGATGTCACCTTCACTTCTTTGCGTTTGAGGTCCCCGACAAGCATGGGAACATGCAGAAGAAGTATGTGGTCGAGGGGACCTACGACTTGTGCAGCATACTGGCAGATCGGAAAGGAGACAAATGGGTTGTGAAGGAACATGTAATTGCAGCTGTGTACAGCTGGAGACATGGTGGGGGCTCTAAGGAGTAAGTATTGGTGGACTCAACACCCAGCACCCATGTTTGCCAGTGCATCAGCCAGTCGCAGCAGTCACAAATGTTTGGGGGTTTGAATGCAAGGTTGATCTATCCTCCACTGTGCAGGCTGGCGGACTTGAGGCGGCAGCAGGCATCTGACTTCCCCAATCTTAAAGCTGTGCAACAGGCTAGCATGGCGCTGCTGAAGCAGGCACTGAGCCGGCACTTCAACAAAGGTATGCTAATTGTGAACCGTTGTCTGTTAGGATCAGAGGGAAAGCCGATAGCGCCGACCAACAATATGCTGATTGCAGTCTGGCGTATGGCTGGGATGCTCACAGAGCCTATACAAAGTGGGAGTTGGCACAGGACAACGCGTAGCCCATAGAACGGTCATAAGCACGGTAGCCTGTTCTTGCCCCATTGCTCTCCACTTCCAGTGTATGTCCACCATAGAAGATGCCCTACCTGCTTGGTTGTTAACGTCTGTATTCAATGGCCTGCAGATATCGGCCAACCCTTCAAAGCTTGGGACAGAGCACGCGAAGAAGACACCGAGCTGCCTGTGGTGCCTGAGTTCTGGTCAAGGGAGGATGTTTGGGACAGCCAGGCGGTGTACAACCTTAAGAGGCAAGAGATGAACAGCATCTATGACAGCCTACGGAGTCACCGTATCGCAGAGCTGGTGAGACCTTTGGCAGCTGTAGCAAGGGTGCTGCTAATTGCGGTGTGCTTAACTGCAGCGCTTCTCACAGCAGTTGCCTCCAATCATACAAGCCATTGCATGAAAGCATCTTTGCAAAGCAGTTGCGAGCTACTGTACAACATATCAGCCATTAAAAGAACCAGTTAGCCGGCTGCTGGACTCTACGTATAAGGTGTCTACTTCCACAAGACTGACTGCACCGAGCCTGTTCACTTAAGTATTCATTGCTTCTTTACTACAGGAGAATGCCCAGGGTGGAGGTGGTGCCATGCCCCTGAAACCACACCCAAAGGTGCCGGGCCCAGTGCGGCTCGTCACTGCTGCAATCAGTCAGGTGCCCCGCCACGCGACAGCATCTCAAACAGCAGCAGCATCAACAGCAGCATCAGCAGCTGGTCCAGGTCCTGCATCAACAAGGGGACCAGCAGCAGAAGGAGCATTAGGCCCTGTCAATGATGAGGCAGCCCTGGAGCAAGGGCAGAAGCAGCGAAGGAGGAAGGTGGTCTTTGGTCTTTCAGAGGACGAAGATGAGGAGCAGGCTACCTTACCGGTAGGTGCAGAAACCAGAGCAGTGGTGATGGAAGAGCAGGAGGCTACCTCACCAGCAGCTGCAGCGGCCAGGGCAGGAAACTTGCAGCCTTTGTCCCGAAGGAGTAGGAGGCGGATTACTAGGAAACCAGGTAAGGGTGCTTCAATGGCCAGCGTAAGCAAATTCTGGACGTATGTACACATTGGATGTGGTGCTGGTGCAAGGGTTTGGACCCATAAGCCAGTGCATCCATGCACTGTCTGTGGCTTTCATCCCCACACTAACCCTTAGAGAGCAAATGGTTTGTGCAGTGGACATTCCACTTTGAGAGCAAGGCAAACAATCGCAGTCTTCTCGATTAGGGTTTAAGCCTGACCTTGGTAGCACTTGATCCAACCCCTTTTACTGGACTGAGTTTCATGGCGCAATATACATAGATGTTTTCGCAAAGACCTGGCATCTCTCAGCGGATCATCTCTCAGCAAATCTGCTAGTTGTAGCTTGGGAGTAGCCAGTATTCAGCTGAGGGGTTCTTAGGAGCTCCAAGGACTTCTGGAGCATGGCAGGGGCCTTGCATCAGTCGTCTAGTGAAAACAGATTTCAAAATACCCTTCGGCACTTCATGCTTACACACTACCTGCTGTGCCTCTGTTTTGTCTGCTGCTCTTATCGTGCCCAAATCGGCATGCAGAAACCAGTGACTATGAGCAAGGAACCGCCAGCGCTGATGACCAGGAACAGGATGCCAATGGTGTGGCAACAGGCGGCAGAGGTATGGCACAGTATGGGGGAGGAGTGGTGTGACAAAGTAAAGATAATGAGCGTGGGGATGGGATGGCAGTAAGGCAACAGATGTGGGCACGTGATGTACCTCAGCATCGACCTGTGCGGGTCCCTCTTCGTTAGGTCCTCAGAACAAGGGTTTAAGCTGGGGGTGGAAACGGGGGCTAGGTAACTTGTACCCACTCTCGCATGTTAACTGTTGGGCAAGTAAAGTACTTGTACAGAACAGCCCCACTTTCAACCTTATGGGAAAGGGCAAACAAAGCCCTTCTGACGTCCTTCTGTGTTTGTTGGGAAAGGATGGGCTGAATATGCAGATATTCAGCAGGCTAAAATGTATGGAGACAAAGGGTGTCCTGCTAATAGGCAAGAGCGAACCTGGGTAGTCCGGCTGCATGCAAATGTGTGAATGATTGCATCCCAAAGCGGACATCTGTCCCTGCTTGTCGTGTTTGCTGTATGCAGGAAAGACTGTGAGTAGGCATCAGAGCAGTAATGGCCATAAGAAGAGGAAACAGCAACCTGGCTCAGGTGAGACCTGCCCCATAGACTGGGTATCTCCTCTTGGAATGCTGCCTATTAGGAAAGAACCTTCGTGATAGTGACCCTTGCAGCAAGCATGCATGTGATGACATTGCATAAGTGTTTATCTGGTGTGTGGTAGCAGCACCTTGGTGCTTCGTCGTGGGGCTTGTAAGCATATTGCTGATGTATTAACAGTGTAGTTCAGCGGCTTACCTTATTGGGAAGCAAGCCTACTTAATCTCGTATGAGACCCTGCAGACCTTGCAGTTGGACAGGAAGCCTCATATTACCATGCTGGTGGGTCTGTCGTCTTTCAGGTGCTGGTGGTGACACAAGCAGGAGGCTGAGCCAGGATGAGAACAGAGCACCAGATGGTGATCAGGGCATCCCAGGTGGGTTTTGGGCGGTGGAGGTTTTTGGTAATGTCAACCTAGCTGCTGGACCCCATCTCTAGGTATATGGTGTCGTGCATGCCGAAGACAACCCGTATTCTGTTCCACTTTGCTGTCCTTTTGACATCTTGAGGTGCGGGGCCTATGGCAATTTTTGCTATGGCATACCATGAAATGTCCAATTAGTCCAGGTGGCTTTGTGAGCTAGGCTGTCCAGTGGCAGGCCAGAAGCTGCACCAGGAGGTGTAAGCGGCCATAGTTCCTAGCGCACTTCAAGTTGTTCCTATCTACACGCCTGACTATGCCTAGTCACAGATCAGCTACCATATGCCAGTGCCAATCCGCGGCATATCCCTGTAGCTGTACAGTCGCCTTTTTTCATACTAATGCAGCTGCAGCGTCAACCTGTCAACAGCGTATACTTTGTATGGTTGGACGCGGCAGTTCATACTGTACGGCAGCTGATGGAGCTCGCTTCTGGCACTGCTACAGGTGACCACTAACCCTGCTGCTTGCTTGATACCTACAGAAGGCTGTCCCTGTGTACCGCACTTTGCAGCATCGGCGATCCCAGTATCACCTCTAATTTGTAAAAACCCATATGGTCATCGTTGTTGCTTTAGTGAGGTGTTGCTGCTGTCAGTCATGGTACACAGTTTGTTTGTACCGTGCTCCTTGCTTCTGCTGTTTACGCTGGAGTGCAACTTTCTCTCTCAGGCTCAGAATGACTGGGTCGAAGTATTTCTGCTGCAATGGTTTCAGCTGCCACTTGCGGGTTGCTGTGCTGCTGTTGCTTGTCCAGCATATTTATCAATCATGTCCATGCCTAAGCATCCTATGCCATTGTCCTTCATGCTTTTTTCCAGCATAGCTTGAACGGTAGTCTTTGCTGTGGCTGCTGGCGGCTTGGCTTCTGCAGTTTCTGGTGATCTTCTTGTTTCTCTAGGGCTTCCGCTGATCAAAGTTTGTTTTCTTATCTATGCTGGCGCAGCTGCTGCTGCCTTATTCACAGTATTACTTTTCAGAGAATGTTTATCGCGGCAAAACTGTTGCTGTTCATTGAGCTGCTACTTTGTGGCGGTGCTGTAGGTTGGGAGCTTTGAGCCGATGTTGGCGTCTTCTGTTTGGTGCCACATTCTGACTCTGCAGCCAAATTGCTGCTTCTCTGAACTGCTGCTCCTCCTGTTTATTCTTGCTGTGCTATTCTGCTGCAGTTGAAGCTACTTTTGCTTCTGGTCATGGTCCCTTTGATGCGCACCGCAGTTGATGCTGCAGAGTTCTTGATGCTGCTATTGTTGCTGCTGGCTATCTTTTGTTTACTTTAAATTTCTGCTCTTTGATGTGCTCTGGTGCCGCAGTTTGGCTGCTTCTGCTCCATGGCCATTCATCACCTGCAATTCTATGTCCTTTTTGAGGCACGGTTCATTGTGCAGTCCTGTCCCTGCTGCTCCTGCCCAGGCTTTTGAGCTGTCTCAGGCCGCACTGCTGCAGCTGGAGCTTCCTTTCCTGCCCCTACTGCTCCCAGTGTTTTTGGTAATGGGATGGTGAGTTTCCCTCGTCCTCAATCTGCTGCCACCGTGTAGTGCTTCTCATTACACGGACAATTAACTTTAAAACTGTGTGTGCTGCACAGGACCTGCAGTGCGGGGCCGGCCTGTGCGAAAAGCGGCTCAGGACCATCAGTTCATCAAGGTTGTAGCAGTGGCACCCTAGGTGCAGTCAGGCGTGCCAACGAGCTGAGGTCCTCATTTACGGCCGGAGATGATAAAGCAGCACAGCGTGTGATAGAAGCGGCGTTGGGGTGCAGCTGCGAATAGTAATGGTGGCAATGGCGGCGGTCTTACTAAGATGACAAGACTGCAGGTTTCTTGGCCGTGTGGGCATGCTGAACAGCGTGGTTTCCCACAGTCTGCCTTGGCATGCTGAGGAAGGCTAAGGATGTGATGGAGCATGTGTGTAGCTGTGAGGTTGGGGGCCATTGGGTGTCACCACAGCCCTCTCGGGTATCGCTTGACTTGCTGTTGACCGGGTCAACTGTCAGCAAAGATGGGCTGGCAAGGGAGTGGGGTAGGCTGGTTGCATCATGTGTTATACATGATAGTTTGCAGCTGTCCCTGTTAGGATAGTTTCAGAGCCATTCATGGCTGTGCTGTGCTGGCGGTTGTGATGGGGTAATTGGTCAGCACTGAGTGGTGGAAGGGCCAGATGGTGCTACGACGAGGGAAGATGTGGGGGAGCAGGCATTAAATTGGATCAGCTCAGGCGGCAGTACGGGCTCACCCGTATTGGGTTATTGCTTCTGAAGCAGAAGTTTTGTCAAACATGAGTGTCAATGACAGGCACAATACGACATCGTTCATGATATGTCCTAGGAAAAAGTGCCATAGATAGGCCTGAATTATTCATGACTGCCAGGGTTGGTGTAATCATTAGTGATAAGCTAACTGTAGGGTTCAAGCGATCCGTAATGGGTTTGATTGTTGTTGCCAACAGTAATCAACCCCATCTGCTAGGGCTGCTAGGTCGAAACTATTAAACACACGGCACCATCGGATGGATCCAAACACAACTGCTTCATGAAGCCATTGGTCTGACAGACCACCAACCAATCAGTAGTTTGTCATAGGAAAACATGAGTGACATAAGCCCTGAATGAAACATGATTAGTGCCAGGGTCGGTGTGATGATTCAGTGATGAAGAGCTGCATAGAGCTAGCTGTAGTGCTCAATTGATTTGTGATGGGTCTGATTAGTTCAGCGCCATAGGAAAAAATGCCATACTAGTAGGCCCTGAAGCAAACTAAACATGACTGCCAGGGTCGGTGTGCCATCATTGGTGATGAACAGCTAACTGTAGGGCTCAACTGATCCGTGATGGGTTTGATTAGTTTGCCATAAGAATAAGTGACATAGGCCCAGAAACAAACATGTCTGCCCGGGGTCGGTGTGATCAATTGGTGATCAGCTAGTGTAGCCTTAGTGACCGATTGGTGATAGTGGGCCTGATTAGTTTGCATCACTCACTGTTCTATGTGAGCTTCCCCTGCCCGGCTCAACTCATCAGCAGATGCAATCTGTAAAAGTATCATAAGCGAGCCGTTTCAATAGTGGTGATGAACCTTCACTACGACCTTTCTCCTGCCGGCAGTAACATATGATATGAAGTTCCCCTCATCTTTGCATAGCTTTCCCGGCTCTGTCCCCAGTGCTGAGCCACTGGTCCGATGGTGGTTATTCACATCAAGCAGCGGGGTATAAAATATTTTGCCTAGGAAGGCTGCCTGACATGCGTCCTCCATCAGTGTACCAGATTACTACCAGATTGACACTATGCCACTGACTGAGGAGCCCATATGCATACTCACATAATGCATACTCACAAGGAGCAACTAGTGCAACTCACGCTCGAATGGCATACTTAGAGTTCCTGTCCAAGAGTCTCACACTGGTTGCCAGCAGCCCTCCCAACTTCAGTGCTAGCCAATGTATCATCAGGCCACTCCAATTTGACTTGCCATGCGCCAACCAGTTGATCCAGCCAACAGCAAAGCCAAGGAGTCTAATGCCTTGCTCAGCGCTAGTATACACCAGGAGAGGTGACAGCTTGCGGTGCGGGGCCTATGGCACTTATTGCTATGGCATATCATGAAATGTAATAATATACACCAGGCGACCACGCCCTGCTGGCCACTGTCACAATAATCGCTGTGGCATTTCCTACACGATAACCGCAACCCATGCCCTCCTCTGATGCTCCTAAACCTAAGACTCAACACCTTCGTTAACACCTTGGCCTTCAGGGTTTAGTGTCGGGCTTTACTGCTATTGGACATGGGTAAGGCTGTAGCAATCTCCACCAGCATCAGGTCTGCAACCCCTCAATGATCTTCTTGTTGGTCATAGCCAAAAAGAACTTCAGGAAGCTCATGGCATGCTTGTGTGTGGCATAGGCGACCTGTCACAGCATGTGCATGGATGGGGCATGGTAAGAGCAGGAAAGTAATAATGAGTGGGCAAACGCAAGCAAAATGCTGGAAAGCGAGCTGTCCAAAAAAGAGAACTAGCGCCCGCCGGAACAAGCAAGCAATGATGGAATTGATACAATAGTGTCCGGTAGGCAGTTCTTTGCTACCATGCAGCAGACCGCAAGTTACCATGGCTTCAACCATAGCTGAGAGGTACTCCGCATGTACAAGCTGCCTTATACATGATGTATAATTCTAAAATTAGGTCCCTGTCAGTACCAGGGTGCTCAAATATTGCAAAACACAACGAAAGCAGCAAGCACTGCAGCAAGTTCAGGCCTAATGTGACAGATCAGCATGCTAGTTCACACCACATCACCATCCAGCCAACCTTTTTTTACAAAGGCATGGCCACCACTTCATCATGCAAAGCTGCAGCCAATTAAGGAGCACCAACTCTGCATATGAGCATCAAAGGTTGGCTGGTAGTGCTGCTCATGCTGCTCTGAAGCTGCGTTCTCACCTGGGTGCGGATGTTCTCCAGTCGAGCATTGCACTGTTCACATACCTGGGTATTCAGTTGCCGCAGAGTGACCCCAACAGCAACCACTGTATCCTGGTTGAGGTCATTCAGGCAGGAACCCCTGCCACACCTGATCGGAACAAGGTAAGGGGCATGGTCAAGGTTGGCTTGAGCTGGGCCTCCTAGGTTCCTAAACACCACAAGGATACTAAAAAGCAGAAAAAGAACGCTGATGGACCTCGCAATACTGCTCTCAACACAAGGATGGCAGATCCGGTGTGTTTGGTCGAAATCGTTCCAACCTAGCTGGCTTGGTGCAGCCACACCGTAAATTTTTGCTTGTTTGTTTGTCCAAATCTGTGGCAGCAACACTTGCCCATGCAAGGTGCCGCATTGGCTGAAGGTGTTATTGGTTGCTGGGTGGAGCAAGCTGACCTCAGTTCTGAAGACAGGACTCACCCGCTGTGGTTGAACCAGTGAAGCCTGTCCACCAAGAAGCGCGTGTTGCAGAAAAACTGCGGCAGCCGCTTGATGCAGTAGTTGTGCAGGTTACATGCGTTGTCATAGATGATCCACAGGGGGGCTGCAGGAAGGCAATCAAGAGTTAACACAGAACTGAATGGATGTGAACCGAGCTAACATCGATAAGGGTTTTACGTCAAGGTGGTATTTGCCAAAATACTCACACCACAAGCTCGCCAGAAAAGCTTTAGGAAGCTTTCATAACAAGCTCCTCAAGGAGAGAACTCAAGCACTCTACACGCTTCAAAATGCTTATGTTGCTAAGCTCCATTTGTGACTCCAGCAATAAGGAAGTGATTTCTCAATTGCATAAGCACCATCCAAAACCTGATGTCAGCTACTCACCCTTGACAAAGCGCGTGGCAATAATCTCAAAGATGGTGCTGGGGCCCTCACATCTGACCAGGATTTTGAAGCCCAAGCACACCCCATGATCGCAGAAGCACAAGCAGAGCCCAGGGGTGAACGCGTTGTGGCTGTTGGATGCCTTATTACAGGTGTTACCCCGCTGCTTGGACCTCCTCTCCAGACTAGGGTAAGTGGCCAGCAGGCGGAGGAGGGGAAAAGATGGCATGTAAACATGCGTGTCCTCCATTGCTTCATCTGCCACAGGCCCCACCTTCTCCTGCAAACAATTAGTAAAGCAGACTTCAATACTGGCATGCATGGAACAGAACATAGCTGAGCCAAGACGGGACCTGGATGTCTCTCTGTACCTCGCAAGTCCCTGGAGCAGCAGCTTTCTTCACAATCTTCCGGAGTAGGGGCCGGAAGCTCTCAGGGACTGCAGTCCAGCCTGGAGCCTCAGCACAGAGAACATGCAAAGCAGGGAAGGTCTCTGCTAGCGCCTGCCGTGAGTGGAGGCTTAGCTGCTGCCCTTCTAGGATACCGTGCAGCGTGGACCGGTGCTGTTCAGGTATGTTGACCACCGAGCCTGCAGGATAGCTGATGCTGATGCGCTTGAAGAAGCCCCCATACAAAGCCCTGTCAGCAGCGCGCCACTCCCGGGCCAGTCTGCCCCTGCGCACACATAAGGCAGCACTGCATTGACATTGAGAGGCACTGTCTGGCCTGATTAAGTCAGTAGCAGCCAGTAAAAGGAAAAAGCACTCAGAGCAAGACCCAGTGCACAGATTGTGCTGACAATGAGGGCGGTCATCAGAGCACTGCAGCATGATTATGTTGGGTTCAGGGTCCTGGGTCCCCTCATAGGACAGAATTCAGGGCTAATGTTGGCACCTAGCACATGAGTACAGGCTAGTGTGCTGCTTGCAAAGAGTTGGGATGTGCTAATGGCAACATAGGGAGGCTCACCTGCCAGCCATGTGCTGCAGCACCTGATAGACCTCAGGTTCAGAGTCCTCTGCCGCCACCACCACTTCCTCTGCCTCAGCCTCAGTCAGGTCTGTACCATTGGCCCACTTCCACAGTCCAGAACGCACTTTGGGGTTGCCAATTGGCACAGCATCCTCAAACTTGCTGGTTAAAGCAGGAGTACAAGGGGAAAGCCACAAAGACAATTAGGGACTGCAGGTAGCATGATTTCCACAACATATATACAAGGCAGCAAGAACCCTAGAGATTAGCCATAGCAAGCATATCACCACTGAACCCCAAATCAATCAGCACAAAGGCACAGCTATGAAACATTTCATAAAAACACCCCACACCCATAGCCAAGAAAAGGTGATGCACAACTTACAGTGCCTCGGGCGCCCTGAGCCCACCATCCACAGGTCTCTCACAGTGCTGGGCATGCTGCCGCTGAATGCCCATCTCCTTGCAGTCCAAGACCACCACAGGAGGAGAGTCCCGACAGATTGGGCAGCAGAACAACTCCTCGTATGGCACCTCCAAGCATTCCAGAAAGTTATGCATCATCACCCTATAGGCAGAACATGTGTTCGGTTGCATTGCAAAGGAGAACCAACATTAGATTCACAGTGTACCCTAAAAGAGCAGTAGCACGCATGGTTGCAGGAATAAGCTCTCCACCATTCTAGTTACGAGCTCATTATTTGCAGCTGCAACATGCGCAGACGTGAGTTGAGAGCTAAACAATGCCCTACAGCTGCAACAAGCCTTGCTCCCAGCAGCAACGCTGCTGGGCGTAAGCACTACTGCGAAGCAGTAGGACGTAAGTACAGCAGCAACAATGCCTATTGGACACATCCATTTCTACATCAGCCTATTCCGTAATACCCTGCTTACCTGTGTGTGTTACGTGATGGCAGCAGCTCTGCACAGCCGTGTAGCTCGTAGTGGACCTTCAATTGCTCGTGGTGTGCACTGAAAGTCAGCCGCTGCTTGGTGAAGAGGAGCCAGAACTGCAGTCCCACCTCGTGGCACATGAGGTACTTGTGACTATGGTTGAACACTGCATCCTTGTCACCAGTGTACGGCAGGCGGTTGCTACAGGAGCTACACCGCCGGTAGTACACCTTCACACGCCGGGCCACAGTGGGCGCCAAGAGGACACCCTGCTCCTCCTGCAACCACCCCTGCTGGACTGGGTCGGCACTGCTCCAAGGGGCTCCACACTTGCAGACCGTGTCAGGCACCTCTGGCACTAGGTGAGAACATCCCAGAGCACCGTTGTGCTGTTCATGGAGCTGGCAGGAGTTGCAGGTCATCACAGCAAAGCCTACAAGCATATTGCCATAGTGTGGATTCAAGCTTTAGACTGAAAACATACTCACAACAGTCCTTGCAGCAGCAACAGCAATTCCGAGGACAAGCACCGCATTCGGCTCGGATAGCAGCAGCAACAACATGTTGCAAGTAAGCGTCAGGCAATAGTAGGCACCTAAACCCTAACCCAAGCACATAATAGTGCAGCAGCAGTGCCAGCAACTGATCATATTGCAGCAGAAGCAACTTACACAAGAGACAGATCAAGGGACAAACTACAAAATCAGCTACATCCTGCACAAGAAGAAATGTGTATACACATGGTGCTGGTCGAGGCGTCCTATTCCTCCTCTTCGCTAGCTAAGCTCCATTCAAGGTGCAGATTGCCTGCCAATGCCAAAGGCTGATGACCACAGCACTGCTCACCTGTGTCCACCCGCTGCTTGAACATCAGCTGAGGACCCAGCACAATACGTGACTGGCTGACTGAGCTGGGCGCTACGGACTGTGTCTTGGGTTGCTGTGCCTGCTGACCAGCCTGCTGTTGCATCACTGCACCCTCAAACACGTCCTGACCAAAAGGGTCTGTTTGCGCGTACTGCCAAAGAGCCTTCACATGGTTGCACTGCATTTGACGCACAGGAGGGCAAAAGCAGCAGCGCAGGAACCCCTCATCTGTCACATTGGCTACAACCCTCCTGTCACCCACTGCATAGGAGACCAGGACGTCCTCTACATCCAGCACAACAAGAGGCTGGCGGCTGAGCTGCTGTTGCTGCTCCTGCTGCTGCTGCTGCTGCTGCTGCCAGGGGCACACCACCTCTTCTTGCTTCACTGTCCCATGCAAAAGGGCATCGGGTACAGTCTGCAGCCAGTCCTCAAGCTCCTGGCGGTGCTTCTCCTGTACAGCCGCGGCATGGATGCAGGAGGAACACACTGTCTCCACATCTGCAGGGACCACAAGTGGGAATAAGCAGCCTAATACCGGTGCACTGCTCTATGGGACCCTGACCCAGGCATTGGTAACAAGAGCTACTGCTGGGCTATGAAACTGTCCCAGTAGAGATATATGCCTTGTATAACTCACCCTCTGCACTGCACTGTGTCAGGTCCTGGCCACGCAATGAGCTCCAAGCAGGTCCCATGCTGCTGCATTCACATAACACCACTATGCTGGCCACATCCTCTTTGAGCCTGATTGGGACTGCGTAAACATGGTAGAACCTGCTGCTGCTCACAGCAATACTGCCATGGTCCTTGTCAAAGCTGCAATCAGCTGCCACATATGTGACAACAGAGCCGAGCACACCACAGGGTACTGGTAGCTGGAACAGCATCCTGCCACTGCCTGCTGCAAGCAGATACTGCTGTGTCTGATCCAGTGCCACACCGGCATACGTTGCCCTGCCTGATGCTGCTGTTGTAGGCCTCTGGGGCTTGTGTTCATGACCTAAAGGTAGAGGACCAGCAATTGGACCAGCTGGTCCCAGCTGATGCAGCTCCTGTTCCACACATGGCTCTGCATTTGCACACAAACACCAGCCTGAGCTTGCACTTCCCTATCTGATAGCGACAGATCCGCATGTTTCCGTCACCTGGGCCCGCATGATCTCTACTACTGGCAGGCTCGGGGAGCTCGTCGCCATGGGGACTGCTAGTGGAGGGCAGTTGCGAGCTCGCGTTAACCACCCTTTTCCTCTGAGGCTTCGCTTTGTTGCTAACGTGTGCCCGCTTCCCCCCGATGGCCAGGGAGTCTGCTGTCTCGGCGTACTGCAGTCTTCTACCGCGGCGAATCTGTTCCTAACGGCAGTGGGGGCATTGCTTTGTTTTTACGCCAATCTGCGTGCGCTCATTGTTGCTATCTTTACAATTAATGTTTGTGCACAACTTAAATCCAGGGGCAGCTTTGGTTCTAGCGTCAGCCATCGGTTGCTGGCAGGTATGCACACAATATTGGTCCTAGAATCCTAGAGATGGTAGGCATTGGTCACACCTAAGCCTAGACGTTCTTTTTACTATTACTGCGCTGCAGAAACGCTCAAGTGCACGCTCTTCGAGCATATCTGTTTGTTGGAATGTTGAGTTGGGTTCCCCCAAAAATGGTTGGTAGGGCACCGGTATTTGGGGTGAATTTCAGTCTATAGTACCCCGATTTTTGGGGTGCTATCACTCGTTGAGCTATATCACTTAGATAGCTAGGCCATCAGTGACCAAGTGCATGCATTGCGTCAAGGCCCAATTGTGCGAATGCACACCCTTCCAGTCCCTCCCCAGCCCGCCCTGCCTGTGGCAAGGCTGCCTAGGATCTGCTGAGAATAGATGAGTTCCACGGTGGGCACTTTGGACACAGGTGGAGGAGGGGGAGGTGGGGATGGAGGAGGAGGAAGAGGAGGTGAGGGGGAAGGAGGAGGAGGGGGTCGAGGGGATGGGGGAGGGGCCCTGGGACGTGGAGGAGGCGGTCTGGGTGAAGGTGGGGGTGGTCTGCGCGGTGGTGGCCTGGGGGGAGGTCTAGTCTGGCATTGTCCAGGGAGAGCACCTATTGCTATAAACAGCACCAGCACCCTCACAAGTAGCTGCAGTACCTCTTCCAGGCGGCCAGGAGCCACGGCCAAGCAGATCCTAGACCCAGGGTGTATACCACTATACCGCGGGAGCAGGACAGTCTGAGAACGTTCCAGGGAACTTCAACAGGAGCTTCTTGCGGAGTGCTCTGCCTTGTCCCTCCCCCTATGCCAAGCATGCAAGGTGCAGGCAAGACTTCTAAAACACCACAGACACGAGGCCCCAAAGCTCCCCACACGCTAAAACGCAGGTCGAAGCCGGAGCAGGGTATGCGACGGATCAATGCAATGCTTGGAGCAGCAGTCCCTGGATTGGCCCCAGGCAGCACTGGCAATGCACCAACCAAACAGAACCCATTTAAAACAGCTGCCCCTCAGCCGCATAACATTGCAGCAGCCCCGCACATCTCCAGAAACGGTCTTCAACACCGCCCGGACCCCATTGTCGAACCTGATAGTGAGGACGAAGATGTTATCATGATCGATCAAGATATGGAAGGCCTCAGCGAACCTTACCATAAACCTTTCAGTCCCAATTGGGGAGATGCAGATGCTCAGCGTCACCTGGTTAGTCCCACCTCACACACACAGTGGGTTACACCAGAAACTGTAGGACTGTATTGCCAAGAGCAAGATCGCGGGAATTGTGCACTGCATGCACTCAATGCTATGGCAGGCAGAGCGATCATCACTCCAGATGAAGCCCAAGCACTACTCCGACATCCACAAGTCCCAAGACCAGCATACAGCGATAGGCCTGACTGCAATGCCGACGGCTGGTTCAGATGGGAGGCTATCAACAAGCTCCTATACTACACAACAACCATAGACTTGACCCTTCTTGTCCTAAGGAACCCTCAAAACCACCCACAGCACTCTGTCAGTACTAGCTCAGCAAAGGCACGGATACTCGCCCTGGCACCGCAAGGATGTAATGCATTGTTCCTGCATAGACCAGGCCACTTCATATGCTGGAAACGCAGCCCTATAAACGGCAAATGGTACAGCCTGGACTCAATCCCCTATGCAACAACACGCACAATAAAGGAGTTGACTGATGCCGACTGGGCAGCATTCAATGGCACGATCAGTACAACCATAGCGGCTGATGCATACCTCCACAACGCCACTGGGTTAACTCTGTACAAACACAGGTATACGCCGTCCCCGGCAAACAGAAGTCACATGCAATATGTGGACCTAGCAGGCATTGAGCTCCATAAAGCAGGCCCAACCCAGCGCCCTGCTGCTGCATGGATTGAGCAGGATACAGAGCGAGCCCGTGCCCGGGCCCAGAGAATAGCACAGGCCCG
This sequence comes from Pseudopediastrum boryanum, assembly GCA_963556185.1. NCBI lineage: Eukaryota > Viridiplantae > Chlorophyta > Chlorophyceae > Sphaeropleales > Hydrodictyaceae > Pseudopediastrum > Pseudopediastrum boryanum. The sequence continues at coordinate 1,550,737 of OY744500.1, read as the reverse complement.
AGCTGGAACATCTAAAAAGCTCCCAAAAAGCAAGCCTGCACAGTGCGGCATAGCACCACAGACAGCCCAGGCTGCCCTGCAGCCCTCCCAGACCCAGAAAAAACCTACCATTGCAGCCAAGAAACAAACAGAGGCACGCCACCGTCACAGCCCTTGGAGGCCCGCAACCCTACTGAACATTAGAGTGTGCAGTCAAGTTGCCAGTCACTGTGGGCTGCACGCATTAGAAGCCATGGTAGGACAGGTCATTGCCACTCCACGAGAGGTCACCATGTACCTTCAAGAGACCTGGCCTGCAGGGGAGGATAAGGAAGGGCAGGAGGGTGATCACTACTCCACACAAGGCAACTACTCAGATCTTGCACTGCAACGCATTCTGTATTGGTTTTGGTGCAGGAGGGCTTGCCAAGGAACTGAATTTTTGGAGATGCACGTGGTATCTGGCCATGAACAGCTGCAAAAGGGCAATTCTAACGAAGCAATCATACGACTGCTACACCAGGCCGAGGCTTTCATGGTAAACTATACAATTCATCCATCCGCTGGGCAGGATAGTGGCAGACACTGGCATGCTGTGAGAAAGGGAAGGACTGACAATGGCCCTACACCTGACTGGTATCTAGTTGACTCCCTGGACCAGGCTGCCCATCCAGGCCACGTGAAAGTCATGACGGAGGCCGACTGGAAGAATATCCATGGCACTCTATACATCATCAAACAAAGCACAGAAAAACAAATGCTAGATTCATGTGAATTCACCGATGAGGAACTACTAGCACATCAAGAGAGACTTGAAGGAGAGGAAGCACGAACAGCTCACACCTACATAAGAGAGCCAAGCAACCCGGCCCCTCGGCTACATATAGAGCAGGCTCAAGCCCAACGTTCAGGCCTCACCCAGGCCCCCATCAGAAAACTGAATACGAACCCTCCAACAGAGCCGGGGCAGCGCAACGAACCTAGAAAGACCAAGGCACCAAAGCCAGCCAGCACTAATGCCAAACCCTCCAGTATCCCAGTCATAGAGAACTATTTTCACAAGCAAACACAGCCCACAGCGCACATTGAGGAGATATTGCACCCATCCCTACACTCACAGCAGGCACAGGGGCTCTGCACAGGAACCGAAATAGAAGCTCCCAATAAAGAGAGTGCTACAATCCCCAAGCTGAAAGTGATGACTCTTAATGTTCGGGGGCTGCACTCTAATCTTGAAGATGTCCTCGACGTGCTGCAAGACCACCAACCTGATGTACTCGTTCTGACAGAAACCAAACTAACAAGAAAAGCATGCAGCCAGGCATGCAAATATCTCAGTGGCCATGGATATGTACAACGACACAGCGCATGCCAGTACAATCCTAGAGCAGGAGTAACCCTACTAATCAACAAGAGTTTTGCAGACCTGGGAACTGTCGAAACAATTGACATCCCTGGGGACCTTGGTAGTTACATAAAAGCAGTGCAGCTTCGCATGGAGGTCTCTACACCGTTAACAATTGTTGGGGTATACATGCCTACCAGCCATCCCTCAGACAAGCTTGTCAGATCCCAAATCTACAGGAGAATGAAAGCACTGACAGAAACGGCCAATGACAAAGAGGAAGGTCGCCACAACATAATATTTGCAGGGGACTTCAATGCAACATTGAACAAGATGGATAGAGCAAGTGGCAATACCAACCCAATGGACAATGCTCACCAAACACAAATTAAGGAAGCCAAACTCTATACCATGGACCCTGTCCAGGCTGGTCACCCCAGGAACTACACATGGAGAAAGGGATCAGCTGAACAGCTCGCAAGCCGCATTGATGACATGTTCACAAACAATGAAGCCCTTCCAGCCTCTGCAGTCACACACATATGGGATATGACCGGCAAAGGCACAGATCATGATCTCTTGGAGGTCTGTGTTCCCTACCACAAGCTCAACATGCTCCCACCCCCACCAATCACACCTGAGAGTGCTGAGAAGGCAACCCTTGAAAAGCTAAAACGACTGACAAAACTCACAAAGGAGGAAAGGGAGGGCCTTAAGAATACAGTGGAAGAAAGACACGGTGCAGCGTATCACCAGCTTAATGAGCATGTGCAACGCTTACTGCATACTGATGTGTACCCACATTGGGAGCGCCTATCTAGTGGAGACCCCGCAAGCATGGGACCCCTCCGCGCGCTTCATCTTGGAAGTGCAGCTGACCCTGCCGCTCAACGGGAGCTTATGGAAGAGCTGAACACCCAGATGGCTGACCTGCTGCTGCAGACTCGGAACACCATGCTAGCAGAAGGTCCAACCACCATGACAAATCCAACAGGACACCACTATCGGCCCAGACTTGTGTCACTCCAACGCGATGGCCTGATTAAGCTACGCAAGAAGGTAGTCCACGCCCTGAGACAAGAGAATGTGGAGGAAGCACAGCTGCCCGCAGAAGTGTGCAAAGCAGTTGAAGCACTGAACAGAACAGATGTGCGCAGCGGCAGTTCTCCTGAACCCCTCAAAGACTCTCTCAAACAGATTAAAACCAAAACCCGCAAGGAACTACGGGTCCTTGACAGTGAGCACCAAACAAAGCGCAAGCAAAATGCCATTGCCAAAAGGCAGGCACTGTATGACCAAAGGCAGAAGATAGGCAACCAAATGATTACTGGCCAATTCAAGGGGCGCAACAGCATGCAGCTTAGAGCAATTAAAACTGGAGAAGATAAGGTAGTTACAGACCCAAAGGGAGTCATGGAAGCCATCACAACATATTATACGCCCAAGCTGATGCCAGCAGCAGGTGCTGGTAGCAAAACTGGACTGTACCACCCATCAGAGCAAGCAAGGTCATATCCCTGGCTACAACCCAACGCCCCAGATACCTTTGACCTGAACACAGCCATCACTAGCGGTGCTGCTCCACGACGATGGCTGCACAATGAAATAAGGGACCAGCAAGCTTTTCAGGCCTGCCTCAAATCCCTGGCTCGCGGCAAGGCCCCGGGACCCGACCAAATAACAAATGAGATGCTGAACATGCTGCCTCCCCAAGGACAAGACCTCCTACACGGTTACATCCAATTGATGTGGGCAACAGGCTACACCCCGAAAGCATGGAAAGAGAGCACCACAGTGCTCCTGTTCAAAAACAAAGGCACACCCCTCAAACTGCAATTCTACAGACGCATTGGCCTAGAGATGACAATATACAAACTATGGACCAGAATGATCACATGGGTCCTTGCTGACTATGCCGAAAGACACAACATTCTGAGCTACACCCAGGGTGGGTTCAGAAACAAACGAACCTGCATGGACCAGCTGGAGCTGTTCACCCTCTTGCTTGAGGATGCCAAACTGACCCGGAAAGACATCTATCTCCTTATGGTTGACTTTTCCTAGGCTTTTGACACAATTGACCATGACAAGCTGCTGCAAATCATGTATGACCTGGGTTTCCCGACAGATGCCACAGAGGTGGTCAAAGACCTGTACACGGGTGCAACAACAGCATTTACAACCCCATTCGGGAATACCGAACCAATGCCCATGGACAGAGGGACAACTCAAGGTGACAGCCTCTCACCGTTTCTGTTCATCTTATATCTGGAGCCCCTGCTACGCTGGCTAAGGGTAGGTGCCAGAGGATACATCCCAGGTGCATACAACAACCGTGATACGCTTTTCAAACTGAAACAGCAGATCCCAGATGTCACATATGCGGATGACCTGAACCTGATATGTTCATGCATTGGGGATTTAACCAGCCAAGCTGACAAGGTCACCCTGTATGCTGACTGGGGACACCTAAAAATAAACAACACAAAGACCCTCCTCACAGGTGCCAGATATGGGGCTGACACCAAAGACCCTTTTAATCTGGAGAAGCTCCGGCGTAGCCTAACTGATGTGAAGGTCCAACGGTCCCCTGCAACACTCCACGACCCACGAAAACCGTTCCGTTACCTGGGCCTGCAATTCACCATGCACCTTGACTGGTCAGCCCAATATCAACTGACCAGGGATACCATTCGAGACATGTGTCACAACATGAAGCACTCATACGCTACAACCTCCCAAAAGATGCGCACCCTGAATACATGCATACGGACAAAAATTCGGTATGCATTCTGTGTGGCCCCTTACACCAAAGCTCAGCTCAAAGCGTTAGACAGCCCCCTCTGTAGGGCAGCCAAAGAAGCATATGGTCTTCCCAACAGTACTGCCACGGCAGTAGCACATGAAGACGTCAGTAAAGGCGGTCTAGGGTGCCCCTCCCTACTAGCAGAGTACAATACTGTACAAATACAGCGGTTGACAGAGGCTCTCAATGACCCCGGACCAGTGGGAGAGCTCAGCCGTACACGCCTGCAGACAGATGGCAGCTGCCTGGACAAACTGACAGCAATGGCTCGCCCTGCCCTAACACACCACAGCCTGAGGCTGAGGCAGGTGATTGCATGCGCAAGCATAGATGTCGAGCTCAAAAAGCAGGGACTTGGCCCAACAGAACTACCCGATACCAGCCCATTCTTGCAAGACCTGCAGAACATGCAGGCACTTGCAAGCCCCCAACCACCAGACCTCCTCCTAGCTGACCTTCACCAACTCAGACAAGTAGGTATGCACCGACTTCAGGACATTATGTCTTCCACAGGTAGAACTGTCCTTACAACAGGACAGCTCATGTTGAAACTGGACAAGGATATCACCGCTAGGACGCTGACCGCTTTTAAACGTATTGCATACATGCTCACTCTCCCGCCAGGCATAACAAAAGAAACCTACTGCAGCAGGCCACCTGTGCAAGCAGGACATGGTCCAACAATCCATCCGGAGTATGCAAGGCTGCTGAAGTTCCACAACATCATCGATGACATAGACATACGCAATGCACCTCTCCCAGCATTGTGGGCTGCACAGACACATGCCCCAAGCACAGAGCAAGCCCTGACAGAGATACAGGCTTACCTGTCCTCACTCAGCGCACCACTAAGACGCCACACTAAAAGCAGCAGTGTGCGCCAGACTGCAACAGACATCACAGCCCCACTGGTGTACCGAATAGAAACAGGCTATCACGTTTACCAGCGAATCAAAGATGAGAAAAGACAGCCCTTCAAAGATATGCGAGAGCAATTATATAACAACTTTGCAGAAGGGCAGGACCAAGTAGAAGGTATAGAAGGTCTGGCAGTGGCGGCACGCCACACCGGACGAGGGCAAAAGAGAAAGAAAGTAGCAACACAGAACCAGGTCATTGTGCGATGGGCCCCAACAGTTATGCAAGGATGGGTGGTGGAACTGGCTAAGCAAAAGGGCTATCACATTGATGATGCTCCAGAGCACGCTCTACAGCCAATGACCCATCATGAAGTCTGCAACACACCAAACCTCCCGACTGAATGCTGCTGTCCTAACGCCCACCTGCCAGCACGACGAATCCCTGCACGTACAACCCTAGCACATTGCAGCATATGTAGCAGACGATATCATATTGATTGTCTCCCGCTAACCCATCGCCCTGCAGGGGACATATTGGACGAGGATGTCACGACAGGCTGGACCTGCATTGAATGTAACAGGGATCAGTATGCCACTAAAGGCCTCCCTCTTGATATAAGGCACTACAACGTCCATTGGAAGCCCAGTCGAGAAAGTGAGAGCGACCTCATCGCACATAATCCAGTTGTTGCTGAGATGATTGCTGCTTACCGGTTGCAACAGGCAGCAGCAGCAAATGACCGGTCCCCGGCAACTCCTGCACTTGGCGAGCTGGCTCAAGCTCAGCAAGGGTTATCGGCACTGCAGCAACAAGGCGACTACTACCCCGATCACCCTCAAAGATACAACATCAACATTGGACAGCAGTACAGCAACATTTTCGACATGGACACATCACCAATGAACCCCCATGCTGATATCCACCCCACAGGAAGACACGAAGTCTATATTAGAGAAGTAGAGATGTGCATAGATGGACAACTGTGGATAAAAACGCTCGCCTGCATATACACACCAGATGGCAAATGTCGCTACACCCTCACCCCTGAAAGGACAGCAATACTGTACCAACAGTACTGCCACAGCACTCGCCACAAACCAAAGGTTATGCGGAAGTTGAAGGCAGGTACCTTTCCCCAAGAACTGTATGCCCTCATGTGCAGGTACAGAGATGGAGCACAGATCAAAGATCACAAAGCCATTAGGAAGGTCCAAATAAAGAACCACTGGGCCACTCCCCCTGAGGTGTATGAGGCTCTCAGGCAGCTCACAGACATAACAAAAGAGAGATTCGCAAGCCCACTCAATTACAACCCAACATTTACGATGTACTGGAGCGCCCACAAAAGGGACCAAATCTTTGGGGCAAAATGGGATAGCTACAGATATAGGTGGACCGGCGGAAGCGTGCACAACCCAGAGTATGAGGACGAAGACCTGAATAAGAACATGGCTACTGCCATAGCAGCGGCCCGTAACACAACAGCCCCTGTCTTTGGCATACATATCCTGCCTGCCTGGTCCGATGCAAACAGAACTGCCTACCTTGCATGGCTACAACACTTCCCAGAAAACTGCATGCATCTCCTACAAATACCCCGAAAACACTTCAGGTTCCAGAAACCCACAACTTGGGAACGGGGCGACATGTATGCAGGAAACCCTAGATGGGACGTAAATATCATTGTCACAGGCAACGCAAAGGGTTTTGAGGCCCACCTCCGTTACTGGGAGAGCGGCTACATGACCAGGTTTCTGCAAACGCTGCAGGATGCCATTAATCAGTCCCTGCCGGACGACAAAGAGATACAAGACATCAGCATGTACTACAACCCCCCAAGCAGCAATGCCCCGCCCAGCACATCTCATCAGCCAACATTGCTGACGCCAAAACAGCTCAGCAAAATGGGTTACCCCAAACAAACAAACGGCTCTGAGTCCCTCCGGGACGATTCTGCCACCAGTCAAGACCCTCCAGCCATGGTTGACGCCAGCACTACACTGGATGACCTGGAAACGCAATTAGCCACTGCCCTACCAACAGCCCCACCCCTCCGGTACAATTGGAAAAACTATGTCTACACAGATGGTAGCTACAAGCAAACAAGCCACAAAGCATCACCAATAGATGCAGAGTGTGATGCCCCAGGCATAGGGGCAGGAGTGTACTTCCCCCCACAAGCAGCCAATGAGGACGATGAACGTGGGGTTCCAATTGTCCCTGCAGGCGACAGCCATCCCCAGAACACCATAAACAGAGCAGAACTGGTTGGTATCCTTGCTGCGCTGAGGCATGGAGCCCACATGATAGCCACCGACAGCCTCAGCTCAATGTACCAAATCAAAAAGATGCTGAGACGCCCACAAGATCTCCTAAATCACCAGCACTGTGAGCTTATTAAAGAGATAGTAACCGAGATCGTCAACAGGGGACTGAGGACAACCCTTCACAAGGTCAAGGGCCATGCTTCCATAATCGGTAATGAAAAAGCGGACGCAATCGCTAAGGCGGCTGCGACAGGGGACACCTCCGACTATGAGGAATGTGAGAAGTACGAAAGTCCTAGTAACAACAGGTTGACCCAATATTGGCCGTACAAGACCCAATGGAACAATCGTTGGTCACTGACCAATGGGCAGCGCACGTTGATTGACCGTTTCAAGCGAGTGAACCCTCTGACAGACCTTCACGACTCGGTACGTCATTACTGCCACCAAAAGAGTCGCTTTGGGATGGCAAACAGAGCTACCTGTTATTTCGAGGCTTTTAAAAGGATTGAGGAAAGACTGGACCTGCCTGCTAGCAACGAGTACATGACCTCGGGAAAAATCAAGTATGCAGAACGAAAAACCGCTTTGCGCTACCGGTACGGGACCATGTGGACAAGGAAGATGGCCTATAGGTGTGGACATGCACCTAGTAGCAAATGTCTCCTGTGCGGTGACGAGGATGGCGGACACCACACAGCCTCAGGATGCCCAGCTTTGAAAAGAATGTACATCAACAGGCATAACAAGGTCGGCCGACTAATCATGACAAGAGTGTTAAGGGGACGCAAAGGAGCATTTGTCATTCAAATGGACCTTGGATCAACTGAAAATTGTGCAGAAGACGGCATCATGGCCCACCAGTCTAGAAACATCCCGTGGGAGCTCCTTCCAAGGGGCCTAAAGGAGGCAGTGCAACAAGCACAAGGCACCACCGATAAGCGCCCTGATGGTATGCTCTACAAACCCAAGATTGGAAACAACCCAGCAGAGTACTGGATAATAGAGGTCAAGATCTGCAGGGATTCAGACCCAACAGGCCAGCAAAGCAAAGCTGATTATCAACACCAAGTACTCATTGACAAAATCAAAGACATAGACCCCACTGCCAAAGTATGGTACTATCCCTTGCTTGTCGGAGTTGCAGGCACCATATACAACAGTACCACCATGAATCTGCAAGCCCTCGGTATCAAAGGGCAAGCTCTAAAGCAATGCATTTCAGAAGTACATACTGCAGCAGTTAAGTCCTTACACAGCATATACACAACAAAAAGAAAACTGGAAAAGCCCAAAGAGCCTCAATGGCACAGGAGGAACTACAAGAAAGTAAGCTAACAAAGGCGGGTGGGCGGAAGCCCACCCACGGATGTAACTATCCTATGGTAGGCTGGCCCAGTGTAATCCTTACACCAATGGGCCCCTCCCCTTAATCTTACGCGGGAGGGCACCTCACGCCCCTCCTTGCGTAGCTCTCTCTCTCTCTCTCTCCAGGCGGCCAGGCATTGTTCTTGACTTCGAACCCATGACGACGGATGCACCCAACAGTGGTACACTATACTGTCAGACAGCGGTGTCCACTTCTCCACGAGTTTCCGTGAAAGCCAGCTGAGTGAGAGAGTCACTGTAAGCCTGCAGGTGGATAAAGCAAGAACGGGATCAAAGCATGACAATGTGATGGTACCATGCGGCGAATTAGGCTGTATGAGAAGTAGTCGGCAGGCTAGGCTGAATATAGACTCTTCCTTCCCAAAAGTTCAGGCAGGGATTGAAATTGCTTATTGCTAACGGCCCCTTGAGCCAAATTCGGCCGGGGCACTCTATACGACTGAGAGACCAGAGGTGCGAGACTTTAAATTTCTTTATCCTAATTTGCGAGCAATTGATTTCACTGATGAGGGCAATACAGAACGAGTATGGCTTCACAGCCTGCGGCATGGGATCAGTAGCGGCCTCAACCGGCACCCTACGACATTGCCGGTGCCGACAAACATTACTGGTCGCGCAGGGTACATACCACATTACTGACTCACTTATCATACATAGCTAAGTTTGGCTTGGTCTTGTAGCCCGCTGTACTAAGGTGTTAGTTGCCTGTCAGTTGAGCGCCTCCAGTGCTCAACTGTACTCACGGGTGCGTTGTAGAACTGAGCTACAACTCACCGTTCGACGTGTTTCAGCTCACAGGGCAGTGGCAACTGGTTTAGTTTGAACAGCTCTGGCCTTCTAGCTGGTATGGTTGTCCCAATCTGCGGCAGCTCGGAGTGTCGTCTATTTGTCAGACCACGTGGGATTGCTTGGCTAGGGTCCTAGGTTTGTACGGGTTGTACGGCCGAGCCATCGACAGGAATGCATGAATGTTGCCCCCCAATACCGCCGCAAGAAGTTTATATTAGCCGTTGTCCTCACCATCGTGGCCACTTTGTGCATCATACACCGAACGGACCAAACCCTCACTGGCGCCGAAACCAGTCACGTGTTTGGTCATTCCGTCACTGGCAGTGAGTGAAGCAAACAGCATGCCGTTGTCAGTACCTTGTCAGTTAAGTCGTGCGACTCCTGCTACAATGTTTCCAGGCCTGCGCTGGTAGTAGGTGAAACTGATGCCCCTGATGTCTTCGAGTTAAGGGTGAGTTGTGAATCGGTCGAGTTACATGTTTTAATGTACTAGTCAGTTCAGTGCTTTGCTAATTTGCTAATAACGGGTGTAATCGTTTTGCAAAATATCACGCAACCCGTCGTAATGCTGACAATCGCTGTAATAACCACCGACTTCCGCATGCATGCCTTAGGGCCAGGTCATAGTCCTGAGGGCTCGGTTCCGTTCAGTTCGGTTCCGTTCAGAAAGAAGGGAACCGAACGTGAAGTGCAGGTTACACTTCAACAGTGTCACAAGGGAGGGAGTCCGTTCGGTCACGTTCAACGCTGCAATCCTTAAAACATACATCATGAAAGGCCGCGCATGTGGGCTGGGTACCTTGTGCCCGCTCTCGAGCTTTCCGTATGCCAAAGATCTGTTGTAGGGGGATGCAAGCTATAGAGGCCCGGGAGGCCTGCTAGCCAGTCGATACCAAGAGTTAGAGGGCTTACATGCATTATGTAGCATGAATAAGAAGACAGAATACAGACTACGGAGTACAAGTAGCAATAGCCTACAAGTCTCTGACGGCATGTGTACCGCATCGTCTACAAAACGGAACGTATAGCAAAGGAAGGCCCGCCAGGGACAGGCATAGCTTTTAAACATCGTAAGGAATCGAAATTGCTGCAAATACATAAAGAACGGAAGGTCACCCCCTCCCGTTCGGTTCCGGTCCACGTTCAGTTCTGGAAGACAGAACGTGAGAGTTGAACCGGCAGGTCACAGATTACCAGATTACCAACTAGCCCAGAAGGGCATCCCATTGGAGCCAATGAAGGCTCATAGGGCCAAAAACACCAACATATAACCATAAATCAGAATATATCTCATGATATAGTGATCTTTCTCATATCCACTACTGAAACTGTTCCAGCCAAAAATCATTGAACCATGACAAACTATATAATGGGCACCTATGGTTCTACCCTGAACATACGAGAGGAAATATGTACCATGGTAAACATGTAGAACATGTAAAACATGTACAGCTCAACCATCACCATCAGAGGAAAAGTGGTCAACATGGTAGTCTTCAAAATGCCTCCGGAGATCAGGCTTTGTCTCTTACTACTTGAGTAGTTGCGTAGTTGCGTAGTTGCGTAGTTGCGTCAGCGCGATAGTGCGGCGCATGCGCATGTATTGAGCAGGCCAGCGACAACTAACCTAAAGATTAGCTAAAAGTCTTCATAACAATGGGAAACGTATCCAAGAGTCACTTTGATTCGGAAATGGGCAAAGTCCTCAAAGGGCTCAAGGAGATGACCGACTCGGTGAAGGCCACGAACTCCAAAGTCGAGGAGCTGAGCAAGGCACAGGAGGCGTATGGTGCTCAGCTTCAGGAAGTCTTGGGACCTATCCAGGATCTCCGTGACCGCGACGGTGCTTGAGAAGAAGACCTCAGCGCAGGGCAGACAGATCATGGGCCTCCGTCAGCGCCAGATTCGGGTGAGCTGCACTAAAGCAGTCGCAGGGGAAAACGAGGAGGCAGTAGTGGCCTTCTTGGAGGACCTGTTTGCTAAGCACGTCGGTTACAGCCGTGAGAAGCACCCCGGCTTCGTCCTGACTGGCCCGAAACTCCGCCCCTTCAAGGCCAAGCAGCTTGGTGCCCCTGGCAGCTACAGAGAGGCCGTGTCCGGTGCGGATTGCTGGGCAGTAGTCGTGACTGTGTACAGTGAGAACTGGGCTTTCAGAATCCGCACCTGCAAGGAGCTGAAGGGGGCAGACAAGGTGTTCGCAGTGGGGCAGGAGCTTGAAGAGATTGAAATGGAGGAAAAGGCCATCATCCAATCCAGCCCCTCTTTCAAGGTAGCAGCCCACAGGTACAAGGAGACCACTAACAGGTGGCCGTTCTGGAACTTCGCCACTGCACGCATGGGCAAGGACGTCTGGACTGTGGACCGGGTGAGGAGGGAGGATGCTGCAACAGGAAGCGGAGGGGTTCAGGCCTAGGGGTCTGGGGGCCAACCTGGGCAATTGGGCTATTTGAAGGTTCTTAGTTGGAACCTTGCGGTACTGACAGAGGATAAGATTGTCATATGGGAGAATATCTTACAATATTATGATGTCATATTGTGTCAAGAGTGGGGTAGGAGTGAGGAGCTTTCAGAACTCTTAGAGCATCTTGGGTTCAACGTATATTTCAATGATCAGTCTGTGAGCAAGGGAAATCGTGGGGATCCCCCAAGGGGGGCAGGCAAGGGTGAGGGTATATGTGTACTTGTGAAAAAGTTTGTGTGCAGCAGGCTGATCAAGCATACAAAGCATGCCACTTGGGTTGAGGTAGAGTTGCTAGGCAACAAGTTCTCTCTGGCTTCGGTATACTTTAATCCCACCTCTAGCATCACATGGCGAAGGGATCCCAGCATGAGTTGTGAGGAGGCCAAGGAGGTTGCTTTTGCGGCACTTAAATCTGATATTTCCGATATCAAGTCCTCGAGCAGTAACAAAGTTCTGGTCATGGGTGACTTTAATGCTCACACAGGTGACGCACCCGACATTGACACTGTTGCAGACCATATTTTGGAGGATCTGGGTTTGGGTCTGGATGAGCTTGTTTCCACTAGCCATGTCCCGGTGCGCAGGAGTACCATGGATAGCTCTGTAAATGATATGGGCAGATTGTTACTGTCACATTGTTGCTTAGACTCTGGTCTCTTCTTGCTTAATGGTCGTACCCATGGTGATAGATCTGGCAAGTGCACACATGCTCAGTCTGTCATTGATTATGGCTTGGTTGACGCACCCACGTACTCTTGTGTGCAGTCTTTTAAAGTGCTGGCTAAAGAGGATGAATCAGATCACATGCCTATTGAGTGTGTTCTCAAAGCTCGGGGGGCACAAGAAGGTAGCAGGCATGACCAAGGGGGTAGTCAAGTCCTTGTGCCCCGGTGGGACCCTTCAAAAAGGGAAGAGTATGTACAGGAATTGGAATCTACTGGCCCTTTTCACGAATTGTGTCTCATTGGTCAGGGCATCAGGGATGGGAGCTTGGACTTGGTTGTTGCTTCTGAGAGGCTATACAAAGTGATTCACACAGCTGCTGTGAAGGTTTTTGGGGTTGTTGGGAAACCAAACCCACGGTTGCCTAGTGGTAGGCTGAAAAACAGTTGGTACAAGCATTGCAAGGAAGGGCACCAGAAACTGCAGCAGGCTTTGAGACAGAATGACAGTCACGCTGCTGAGCAGTACAGGAAGGAGTTTAGGCGCCAAAAGCGCAAGTGGAAGAGAGTTTATGATAAGAAAGCCCAAGAGAAGATGCTTGACGATCTCAAGCACAATCCTCGCAAGTTTTGGACTGCCTTTCAGGGCAAGCGTGCATGCATGTTACAGGCTGACATTGCAGAGCTTCAGAGGTACTGGTCTGGGTTGTATAATGTACCTGATCATGGGGCCTTAGGCGAAGGGGGAGAGGACCTAGCAGGACTTCTACACCGCATGAACTCCATTGCCTTCACTAGCGCTGGACAAGCAACAGCAACTGTGTTGAACAATGACCTTGATGAGCATGAAGTGATCATGGGACTCAAAAAGCTCCATTCTGGCCGTGCTCCTGGCCCAGACGGGCTCCGTGCTGAGTTTCTCAAACAAGCTTTTGTGATGGAGACAGTAGATGACGGTCCTCCTGTGAAAAGGCATGTGCTGCTCCCTGTTCTTTTTGACTTGTATCAGGCATTGTTCTCTAGTGGAGAGTTTGTGCGCAAGTGGTCCATGGCTACTCTGAGTCCCATATTCAAAAAAGGCGATGCAGCCAACCTGGACAATTATAGAGCCATTGCTGTTGGATCGGTTCTAGGCAAGTTGTATGCTGTCATCTTGGACACGCGGTTGTCTGTTTGTGCAGAAAAGAATGGTTGGAGAGCAGAGGGACAAGCAGGTTTTAGGGCCGGGAAGAGTACTGTTGACCATGTGTTTGTGCTTCGGCATCTCATTGAATCTACGCAGAAGAGCAGAAAGGTTCTCTATTGCTGCTTTGTGGATTTCCGGAAGGCATTCGATAGAGTACGCAGAGACTACTTGATACAAAGGTTGGCTGAACTAGGGGTTCATGGTCGTATGTTGCAAGCCATCATACAAATGTACTGGTCTGTTCCGCTGGTACCCAAGCTGCATGGCACAGTGGGCGATGCTATTCCCAGCACATGTGGAGTGAAGCAGGGCGACCCCCTGTCTCCACTCCTTTTTGGTCTTTTCATAGACGAGTTTGAGTCATGGTTACGCCAGAGGCTACCCAATGTGGGAGTGCAAATGGGCCGAAAGTTAGTTCAAATGTTGTTGTATGCTGATGACATGGTCTTGTTGACACACAATCCTATGGAGTTGCAACAGATGCTGGATGTTTTACACCAGTTTTGCTCAGCTAAAGGTATGGAGGTAAATGTCCGCAAAACAGAAATTGTGGTGTTTCGCAAGGCCAATACCCCAGAGGTGCCTGACCAATGGCTATACAACGGGGAGACTGTCCAACGCTCCGCTGAGTTCCGTTACCTGGGCATTATTCTGCATGAGACAAAAGGTATGTCATGCGCTATTGAATCTCTGGCCACGGCGGCTCGTAAAGCAATGTGGGCTCTGTTCCCAAGATTTAAGCTAGCAGGGATCACTGATATTTCTATCAAGTTACGGATGTTCTCTTGCCTGGTTGTGCCAATCATGGAGTATTGTAGTGAGGTATGGGGACCGGATCTGCTGTTCTCTTGTGATACGCTGGACAAGCTATGGGACAATGAGCTTCAAAAGATTCAAAGCATATTTTTAAGGCAGCTGGGGAAGTTGAGGAAGTCTGTGCCAACAACTGTGGTGCATAAGGAGATGTGCATGAATCCAGTGGCAAAGGGTTGGTTACGAGCCTCTATTGATCTATGGCGTAGGCTTGGCAAAGTGCCCTCTGATAGCCTATTGGGCATGGCTGTGCGTGAATCTTTGGCATCTTACGCAGGCGAGGGGGTTGGTTCTGCTCCTAAGAGCTGGGCTGGACGGTTTATGCATACAGTACGCTCTCTTTCTCAGGGTAGAGACGCAGATGGGACCATTGCAGAGTTTCTGGCAACAAATGGCCTAGCTGAGCCGGACAATGATAAACTTGCAGCTATTCCATGGCTTAAAGTGTGGGGTACTTGGGATACCATGTTGCAAGAGCCATGGGACAAGGTGGCCGCATATGCAAACCCCAGGCAATCTGTCAGCTCAAATTTGATCAAGCTTTCCACATATCATTCGTGGTTTATGACGGGAGACATCCCTCAGGAGGAGTTAGAGGCTGGCTATCCTCAGGGTATGCCAAGGTATATCAGGCACACATCAGGTATCCCGTTTACTTATGTGAAACAGTTAATGCGGTTTCGTACTGGTGCACACCATCTTGCTATTGAAACTGGGAGGTGGGCTCGTCCCAAACTGCCAAGGCAGCATCGTGTATGTTCAAAATGTTCTTGCACAGTGGTTGAGGACGAGGTACACTTTCTTTTTGAATGCCCAGCATATGATAGAATTCGTGAGAAGTATAATACCGTTTTGTTTGCACAGTTTGGAGGTTGCCAGGAAGCTTCTAGTACAATGAAGCATAATTCAGACAACGTGAGATTGTTCATGGACCAAGAGCCAAGTTTCCAAGTTGCAAAGTTTGTTTATGAATGCATGGAATTTCGGAGGTCGGAGGAATGTGAGGACTATAATCCTTACTTTGATTTGTCATTATTCGGGGATGAATGGCAAGGTCGTATTTTCGATACCTTTTCTTCTGGACCAAGAGGTGATATTGCTGAGACATTCACTTCTGATGGACCAGGTTCCAGTATTTCTGCCCATGGAGCCTAGGTTGGCTCCGTACGGGCGCCCCCTTTGAGGGGCCATGATGTAATCGTAATCGTAATCTCCCGTAACTGCATGCACTCAGACACAAATCTTGCCACATGACGGGGGCTTTGATTCATAAACTTGGACATGCCTGCGTCGCCTGCACGCTTTGCTCTATGTATGCCACCAACGCAATCAAACAACTTGCACTGGGTATGCATAGCTACTCGCAGAGATTCATACGCAGAGCACCTGAACATGACATGATACTCGTCCTCCACCTCATTAGCAGTGCACTTTTGACAGATGCGTTCTTCCCTAGGACAGTTGTGCCACCTTCCTGTTGCTATAGCCAAGCTATGTGACCCACACCTAAAGCGCATGAAGTCTATCAGATTGCAAGGAGACACCAAATGTGTACTTGCAACATACTCTGGCATCCCCGGTCTGTACCATGTAGGGTCATTCTTGGGAAGTCCAGTGACCTCGTCAAAAACTGGGGATGCAGCCATCCAGTGCTTGTATGTAGCAAGTATGATCCCATCAGCACATTGCCGTGGGGGGTGGTGGCTACGGCCTCCCAGTCCTTCTCCCATATCTGTCCCCATGCAGCCTCAACTGTGTCCCACTTAAAGACAGGTAAACGTAAGTCTGTGTCTCCATTGTCTATAGCTGCTTTCACATCATGCACCACCTGGTCAGCCAGCATCCCTAAGCCACAGATCAGAACGTAACCGAACGTAACCGAACGTGAGGACTATGACCTGGCCCTTACAGGTGATGTGCCATTGATCTCACTGCCCATCCAACACTATAAGGACAACAGTTGCCGCTTAGTTACTTGCTTCTCCTTCTGCACATTGCCGCATTGGAACTTGCATGTCTGGTGGACAGCCCCCCCCCCCCCCCGGTGCCCTGCTCTCTAGGGTCTCCCAACGTCCATTTGTCAGTTCCAGTTGCTCCAGTGCCCCTCCCGTGGTAACTTCCACACGCCTTCCTTATACCCCTTCACCCCACCGATGCCCCCACTAAACCCTTATGCTCCGTGACACCCTCTCCCAGGTAACATCTGTTCCTTTGTACCCCGTCCACCCGACCCCACCCCTGCCACCCCACCAAGGCCGCCACTAAACCCTCACTCCCTGCTACCACACCACTGGGGCCGCCACTAAACCCTCACCCCTGCCACCCCACCAAGGCCGCCACTAAACCCTTACCCCTGCCACCCCACCAGGGCCGCCACTAGACCCTCACCCGTGCCATACCGCCAAGGCCGCCACTAAACCCTCACCCCTGCAACCCCACCAAGGCCGCCAGCCCGCCACTAAACCCTCACCCCTGTCACCCCACCAGGGCCTCCACTAAACCTTCACCCCTGCAGCCGCTCCCCTCAAACCCCCCTGATGACCAAATTCCTTTCAACCCCTCTTGAAATCCTCTGTACCCATCCTTTTGCACCTCACCCTACTATGATCTTCCCCGAATTTACTATCTCCTCAGCATACCATTCGATTATGATGCCATCATGACCCCGCCCATACGGTGCCAACCTAGCCTCCTTGGGCAGAAAACACTGGAACCTGGTCCATCAGAAGTGACTGTCTCAGCAATGTCACCTCTTGGTCATAAGAAAAGGTATCATAAACACGACCTTACCATTCATTTCCAGGTAATGATTAAATTAAAGTAAGGAATACAGTCCTCACATGCCCCCGCATCACTCTTCCCTGCCTTGATTACCTGTACCCAATCTCCGGATGCCCCCAACCTCCGAAACTCCATGCGTTCATAAACAAACTTTGCAAATTGGGGTTGGGTCTTGATCCGTCCATAAACAGTCTCACATTGTTTGCATTATGCTTCATGTCAAGCATGATCACTTTCATCTGCACCACCCCCCTTACCCCATGGCACTGCTCTCCCCTCCCCCCCCCCCCCCCGGGGGACCCAGCCCAATAGAAGATACATCCAGCAATAACTGCACCTGGCCATCCTTCTCCGATGGCCCCCATGGCAATATTTCAGATCCAGTGGAACCTACACAGGTCTAATGGCTTTGGGTTTTTTCCTTTCCCCCTTCCCCCCCATTCATTTTCTGGATCGTCATGCTGTTCTGCCACTAGTATACTTCACGGGTCAACCACCCCCCAGCCACAATTTAATCCCCCACGCCTCCCCCCTCCCACACCCACACCCCACCATCAATCCCCATGGCCTCTGTTAGGCCTCTGTTACCACTCCTGTTGCATTCATCTTGGCGGTCTATGATAAATGGCAGCCAGTTCTGATGGAAAGGCTGCGGAATGATAACTGGCAGGTACCTTCTGATGGAAAGATTGCGGCCCATGCACTGATGTCCTGCTGCTGTTGCTGTTGAGCTTAGTATCTATGGCTAGGCAGGACCAGCAGCCCTCACGGGTTGTGGGCAATACCGCTGTTTTGGTGGTGGTGCCGTGTCGTTAGTTTCACAAGCAGGAGTTCAAAGGCAGGGTGCTGGGACCGATCATTGTGCCAGTGATTTATCTTATTGATGGTGCCTGTGTGCCACTATACAGCTTCTGAAGGGAAGTAATTGAATGACCAGACCTTATTGTTTGTAGTGTGTTAAAAGGCAGAAACAGGAACTTCCATTCATTGGCAGAGCATATGTGCACAAGGGCCAACCGTCGCTGCTGCTATGTGCACATAGCGCTGCCGGTACTGGGTCTCTGGTTGGTTGACTTTTTGGTGCCAAAGTGGAAGGTTCGCGGCATACGTACAGTGATGGCCTTGAGCGGTCGTGTACTGTCCTGAATACGGTGTTCTTAATGACGCTTTGCTCCGGCCTTGTTCAGTCACTCTAGTGAAGTGACCCGTGGTGACTCAGATTGTACTGCCCTGCAACTGGCAGCTTCTGGTCTCTCCTCAATCTTGCTATCGTCTTTTTGGGAGCATGGCTTCATTCTCTGGCATAACGCGTCCGTGTGTGCAGTATACATGTACTTACGGCTTCGCCGACCATCTGCATGTACCTCACGGGTCTCCTGACAACCGCTACAGGACAATAGGACATAGCAGATCCTTGGCTGTGGCGCTTTCAGTTACGCTTGAGCAGATATGCAAACCATTTCCCGTGAACCTGGCAAATGCAGCACGTCAGGACGTGTCGCTACTAGATCTTCAGAGTGCCTGGGGCGGCCTGTATGCAGTGCCAAGCGCTCAAATGCTCGGCTACAGCGCAATAGCCGGGCCACAGCTGTGCGAGTGAATGCACTCCTGAAGCCAGTATGTGTCAGAATTGCACGCATGGCCTGGTGGTCTCCAGAGCGCCCATGCGGTCTCGAACCTTCGATGCAGCGGCTCAATCTGAGCCCAGCACTGTACCAATGCAGGCCGAGAAGCTTAATGTAACATGGGATCAGACTACGGACGAGGTTCTCATCAAGGTGCCAATAGCAGCTGACGTTAAAGGAAAGGACATTAAGTTCGAGGTGCATCCCAAGCGGCTGCAGCTGCAAGCCAAAGGGAGCACGTTGCTTGACGGCGGTTTAGAAGATGCTGGAGAGGTAGACCTCGATGGTAAGCAAATGCACAGCAGGCTGTTGCTCAGCAGTAGCTGGTCCCAGCAGCTTAACATAAGGAATTGCTGCTTGTGTAAACCAGAAGCAAGTGTTTAGCTGGAGGGAGGACTTCCAATGCATCGAGACTGATACTAACATGAGCTGAGACTCCACCTTGGTGAAAGCATTGTCTAGAGGATCATAAGGAATAACAACTTTTATGGACCAAAGCAAGTTTTCCTTAAGTAAGAGATCACCCATATTATTGACATCATCCTCTGTCATCAGCTGAGCACGTACTTTGGCAAAAGCATCGTCCAGGGGCAGCGGCAAAAAAAATGTAGTATATATCGTTCTCGTGCATTCAGTGCATGCATATATGGGACTACGTGCCAACCGGATTCCGCCCATGCTTCTGGCTCTTAGTGATGCTGTGAACACAAACATATTCTCTTCCAGTCAGCGGTAAGAGGCAGAAGAGATCAGCTGCGGGGCTATCTCCTAGGTTGGGGAAGTTCTTATGTTTATGGGTAAGCCATGCCGATCTGTGCTTCCAGCTAAGCAATTAGCTCTGCAACCCATTTGCTAAACCCTAAACATTATAACCATAAAACGCTAAACCCTGCAAATGTAAACACTTTTTATTGCTGTTAGATTGAGATAGCGCGAGAGAAGCCACCATGTAGTTCTCCCACTGAAAGCCCTCTTCACTGTGGTCCTAAACCCTAAACCATGTTGCTGCTCCCCACAGGCTGCTTCTGGACTATTAAGAGTGAAGGAATGGAACACATGGTGGTCATCACTAAACCCTAAACCCTGCTGCCTAAACCCTTAACCCGAAACCCTGCTGCCGAAACCCCAAACCCTAACTCCTGTTGCTGCTGCCCACAGGTTGCTTCTGGACCATTGAGAGTGAAGGAGGGGAACGCATGGTGGTCATCACTCTAGCAAAGAAGACCATGGGCTATGGCTCCTGGGAGCAGTTACTGACATCAGACGCCATTGACACTACCATTACTAACCGGGTGAGCCCCTGGGTGACACGCTTGCCTGACTCAGCTGACTTAGGGTTTAGGAAGGGTCTGGGGACTGTTAACAGCGGTAAGTGCCAGCCTCTGCATTAGCCAAGGAGACCATGGCTGTGGATCCTGGCAACAGCAGATGTGGTTTTGGCCGATCACATGACCAGTACTAATTGGGTAAGCTGGATGACACACTAAAGCTTGCTAGTTTAGGTTTAGTGCCGGCTACTGATGACTAGCTGTGCTGGGAGTTGCAGCTGGCTTTGAGGGTTTAGGGCAAAGCTTTCATATGTATCAGCAGCAGCAGCAGCAGCGCTCTGTTCTGGGAGCACACTGCACACATGGGCATGTCTATATTGCTAGCATGCTGCTTCACCACACCTGCAGGTGCGGGTCATCCTGGCAGCTCCTTTCGGCCCGCAAGTGTCATAACATGCAGGAAGTTGGTCTGCCTTTTGCCTTTTTATTAACACAAATGGCTGGGCCATATGGAGGTCAGCAGAACGCCTGTGTACACCTGTGTAGCTCCAATACAAAACCATGTGAGCATGTGATGCAGAAAATGAGTGACGACTGAGGTTCTGAAAGCTTCAACAAGCAATAAATACTGTTTGCTGAAAGCAGAGGTATTTTAACCCGAAAGACTTCTCCCTGAAACATCTTTTGGCTTTTGTTACCTCTACTGAGAGGGACTTCTATCCTTAGTGCTGTGTCCAGAACCCTCGGTTATTACTCAGTTAAGACCCAAGCTGCCCGAGTGCCTGGTTGTCTGGCCGTCAGACAAGGGAATAGTGACTGAAATTTGAGCAAATGAAAGGAAGGTCTTGTTTTGTTAACCGCATGTTGCCGAAAACAGCCATTTTTACGGGTGCTTTTGACCTAGCTGCTGGAACTCATGTCTAGGCATATGTTATCATGCTTACATGCCAAGACAACCTATGTACTGCCCCACCTTGCTGCTTTTGTAACAGCTTGAGGTGCGGGACCTATGGCAATTTCTGCCATGGCATATCATGACGTCATGACCTATGGCACATCAAGAAGTCTGATTAATTCTTGCCTATATTTTGATGCTTTCCTGCAGGCCTTCATGGACGTAAAAATTGGCGATAAGTTGCATCGCCTGGTCATCGGCTTGTTCGGCAATGTGGTACCAAAAACAGTAGAGAACTTCAGGGCTCTCTGTACAGGGGAGAAAGGCACCAGCAGTGACGACACTAGGCTGGGTTTTAAGACGTCACCCTTCCATAGAATCATCCCAGGGTTTATGGCACAGGGAGGGGATATCACATTGGGCAACGGCATGGGAGGAGAGTCCATTTATGGGCCGTCTTTCAAGGTGAGGGAAGCAGCCAAGGGAAGGGGGGGGGGGCAGTTTAGTCTTAGATATGTAAATAGAAGAGAAGGTATAGAAGAAGATGAAATGAAAAGTATAGTTATAATTACCTTGTCGTATATTGGGGGGAGGGGGGGGGCAAGCAGCCAAGGGGGGGGGAATGGGGGGAGGGTGGGGGTTGGGGGGGGGGCAGCCAAGGGGGGGGAATGGGGGGAGGGTGGGGGTGGGGGGGTAGTATGGGGTAGTATGGCAAGGTCCACCATTGACATTTGTGCCAGTAATTATGATTATTGATCCAATGAGCATGTAGCTATGCAAAGGATCAGGAGGGCGCGCAGCATTGGCTTAGGGTGGGTGAAGATGAGGATCAGATGTAGTATGGCAGGTGGCTGCTTGTTCCAACTTGCTGGCGACCATGTATGCACTTGGAGCAGGAAGGCGCCCGGCATTGGCTAACGGGGGGTCAACCAGGCAAGAGTATGGTTAGGGGTACTGGAGTATGGTACTGGGATTAGGGTAGGGTTTTAGGTTAGGGTGAACCAGGCAAGAGTTTGGTTAGGGGTACTGGAGTATGGTACTGGAATTAGGGTTTAGGGTTTTAGGTTTAGGGTTTAAGGTTAGGGTGAACCAGGCAAGAGTTTGGTTAGGGGTACTGGAGTAGGGCAAGGTAAATGATCTGTTGCTCGACCCAATTGCGGAAGAGCATGTAGCCGTATGTGTTTTGGTTAGGAGGAGCATTGGCGGAAGAGCTGTGAGTATGCTTGGAAATGGGTTGAAGCGGATTGGAAATGGGAAGTGGAAAGCTCTGGAGATGTGGGGGCTGGGTGTGCCTGGGGCTATGATTCTGTATGGGAATGCACATAATGTATGGCAGTCTGAAGGAACAGCGGATGCTAAATGTCTTTCGCACTTATGTGCTGTATGGGGCTGGTCAGCCAATCGGGCAGTGCATAGCCTGTGCCTACCGTTTGATTGCTTGCTTAGACCTTTTGAGAGGGCATACCCAGCATCCACGGCATACAGCCCTCGTCCTGGTATGGCAATCTGCAGACCCACACGCACTGCCATCTTCTGAAGTCTGTAGGTATAATAGTATTAAAATAGATTAAAAAATAAAAAATAAAAACAATAAAAAAATTAGTTTTTCTGATCCAACGCAGGATGAGAACTTCAAGCTGAAGCACGAGGGGCGTGGCTACGTTGCCATGGCCAATGCAGGCCCTGATACCAACAGCAGCCAGTTCTATATTACATTTGCAGCCACACCCCACCTCGATGGCAAACATGTGGTGTTTGGCAAGTGAGTGCCTCCTGCAGCACTTAGCAGCATAAGTTTATGGGTCACATTTTTGCGCAATATGATGATGTATTCTGCATGTGGCTGCACTATGCCATGTTTTAAAGTAATGCAGATAAGTAATAGATTTCGCAACCGTAGGAGCGTTGTAGCGGAGTACTTTCTATGCACGTGCCGTTGCCGCTATTTGTATGTGTGGTTGCAGGATGGCATGAATCTTCAGTGCATTTGGGGAGGAGGTACTTTGCTGGGTTGCATTAAGCCCTCACAATTTGAACAGAACAGAACCCTGGTTTGCTTCCTGTCACTGAGATTATTGCTAGCTTAAGGTTGGTGGGGGCATTGACACAGCGTGCTCCTCTTTGAGGCACCCGCCTGGCACTGCTTGGATTATTTCATCGCTATGATTCTGCACTCTATGCTGGCCATTGGATCCTGGGACTGACTAGTGATTGAGGCCGATACAGCTCCACATTCAAAGAATTTGCGTCGATTTGCGTAGATTTGAGAGAAAGAGAGAGAACTTTGCAGAGAAGGGGGGAAATCCCTTCTTGCATCGCCCTTGGATTATATCAAAGCCAAGTATTCTGCTGGCCTGCTTTCCATGCATCATAGTCCTTCCTCCATCTCTCTCTTAAAATGTCTCTCCAACTGCTCACTAACCAATGCTTACTTCTTCCTATCCTTCCGGTCCTGTCCTTTCCGTTCCCAGGGTGGAGGCCGGGTTCGAGACCTTGGCTTCTTTAGAAGCAGTGGGGTCCCAATCAGGCACACCATCAGAAGAGGTGCTGATAGTGGACTCTGGGGAACTGCCTTTGTCGGAAGACCCGAAGGCATTTGTGACAGCCTTCAGGAAGGAGCAGCAGCAGCAGCAAGTCCAGCAAGCAGCAGTTGCTAGTGAGGAGGAACCAGCGGCACCAGAGGTAGCAGCAGCAGCAGCAGCAGCAGCAGCACCATCTGGGGGGGAAGACAAGCAGGCATGATATGAGGAGCAGTGGCGCTCATTATGCGCGAGTCGTGTGTTATCAGGGGCACAGTGGTACTTAGGGGGCGGATTTGGGGGCCAGTCCCGGATCCACCCTCTGAGTGGTGGAGAGAATCAGTGTTACATCAGTGTATGCAGCAGGTTTGTGCCCGCCCGGCTTGATGCCGCTAGGACCACGTGCTGTGGTCTGGTGTGCTAATACAGACTATTCTGACCTTCGACATCATTAGTCTCTGCGTGCTGTTGGAGGTTTGCGCACGGAACGGTCGGTTGGGACCAGTCCGCTTGTTGCCCACGGCAACGCACACTTGAAAGCGAACATCTAGACACTCTTCACGGCCAGCAGCCCGTTCGTGAAAGTGCAGCTGAGCATTTAGCTCCTCTGTCCGGATTGTCGCGGCCTACGGAATATGACTTGTGGCTTAATTCACAGCAGCAGACTGAGCTCGGCATGTCCGATGTGGCGCCGTACTAGGCATAGACTGGCTACGCGCACAGAGGTGCTCAGAGCGTGCCAAAGGAAAGTCTACATGTCACAACTGTGCCATGTAAGGGCCCCCAACGCAGTACCACGTGACTGTCAGATGAGTGGGTTCTAATTTATTAGCAGCGTCGGTTCGCTGGTTGTCATTTAAGTAGCCAGCTCAAGCGCTCAGCAACACTCGTTCATCCATGCAAGCTCCAACACACATACTGCCTAGAGCACTTCATACGCTTGCGCCAGAATTGAGCAAGTCAAGCAGAGCCAAAGCGATTGCAAAGCTCTAGTTGTGATGATTGACTGGTGATGAACACAGGCCATTGACTGGGTGCCTTGGCATGCAGGACCAATCAACCAACCACCTACACGCGAGAACATGCAGATACGGCTGCTGATGGTACATATCTAACATACCGGTACGTGATATGCAGCATGTATACACACCATACACATCTGCATAAATGCCATCGTTCGCACCATCTGCAGGGTGCTACTATGCGTTGTCTCCATCACCTAGCTAGGGCAGGTAGGTCATTCTCACACAGGCAGCCCACCAACCTAATCCTGCTCTATTGACGTCATCAGTTGAAGGAAGTCCCTTTCCGCTTTCACGCGCTTGGCTTGCTCATCCTGGAAGAAAAAGCAAGCAGGATTAATACAACCGGCAGCCCTCTCATGTATTGAACAGTTGATAAGAAATCAGGTATTGGCCTCTGTTATGCTGTTGACTTTTCCCAATACATGTAACCCCTGACACTAAACTGTTCTGTTGGAAAACGAGTAAATGCAAGAGCTAAACTTCCATACCACAGGCAATGGCGGGACCAATTGTCGTACCTGCACACCACTCCCAAAAGGAGCGGCAGCTCAGCCAGATGAAGCTTGCGGGCTTCACATGCATGCCTCCCATTGTTGACGTGTGAGATGGGCTCAACTACTCATAGGGCTAAATGCTATACTGACAGAACATAAGCATGATACCAGGTCCATCATGTACAGTGAGCTCCCGGGTAATCCGTCCCAGTTTGCAAAATGTGTACTCAAGCAGTACAAGTAAGCCATAGCATTAAGGGCTCCGTGCATAGCTGTTCATCCTGCTTGCACCCTGAAGACAACCCATATTCTGTCCACCTCTTGAGGTGCAGGGCCTATGGCACTTTTTGCTATGGCAGATCATGAATTGCAATAAACAATAGCTGCTTACCCTGAGTTTTGCCTGTAAGCTTGAAACACTCTCTGCAGAAAGCCTGGATGAGGCAGGGCCACTGCTACTGCCAATGCCAGAGTGTGTTCTGCTTATCGGCCGCTCCGCTGCTGCTGCTGCTGCTCCTCCGGAAGCCGATGACTGCGACTGCCGCTGCCTCCCTAGCGGTTGCTGCGACCGCAACTGCTGCTGCTGCTGTGATTGCTGTGTTACCCTGCTTTGCTCAGCGTCTAGATGGCCCAGGAGATCCAGCAGCCGTGTTTTATCTTGCTCTAGCTGCTGCAGCTTGTTCCGAGCATCTTCTGCAGCAAGGGGAAGTTCAGGCGTACCAGAAAATGTTGTATCAGTTGATCTGGGAATGCACTAGAATCTCCAAGGTTGCAGAAAGATGGGCGGGTGCCTGATTTGAACTATCCTTATGTACTGTGAGCTACCCCCACGGGTGGCACGCATTTATGGAGCACTTGAAATTGTATCTATGCCGCGACGGGCCGCTTGCATACAAGAATGTGGGCAGGTATTGCTTGGAAACCAAAGTCTCATTTCTGTACCATACCCTGCATTGACGCCCTCGGCATCAAAGAGCTAAAATGCTACTGCAACAGCACAGCAAAATCACGCATGATTTGTCCTCTGCAAACACACATGTTTCCTAGATGAAACCGTCCTAGTCCGAGCAAGCATGCGCTGCACCCATTCTTATGTGGCCCACACATCCTTTACTTCTACAGATCATGTCTGCTTGACTGCATCTGTTTCAGCCATCATGCGCTTCCAACTAGCAGTAACCACAACCCAGTCCCATGCTGCACCCCTCCCCCCGCCCTCCCCTCCCAGGGCTACCTGCCCACCTAGCTGGCCTTCCTGCCAAGCAGCCTTTGCCTGTAAGCTGCTGAGCTCTTCCTGCATATCCTCATTCCGTGACTCCGCCTCCTCCCACTGCAGCTTCCAGCTACTGCCTCCACTGCCTGAGTGTGCAGTACTGCGGGGGCTGGCCTCCTGATGAAGCACATCCAGCTGCACAGAACATAGAATGTACAAAACAAGCTTCAACCCTATGAATATCTCAACCAGTTCCTCTTTTCATTCCTTCTTAGCTCAATCTGTTACGGTAACGAGCTGGGGACAGAGATAGACATGGCAGCCCCCAATCATGCGTCCCCTCCATCAACGTCTCAAAGGGCCTGGAAAGGACAGCTACAGGCTTGAACCACATAGCAACAAAAGGATAGTCACCGACAGCATACAAGGACGTTCACCCACCTGCCCTTTGACCTCTCGTAGTTGCTGCTGCAAGCGCTGCCTGTCAGCCTGCAAGGAGCCGACCTGCTGACTGAGCTGCTGCCGCTCCTGCTCTGCTCGCTGAAGAGCACTGGCCTACATGTGCAGGAAGGAAAAAGGACGGTCAGTGACACAAGACGCAACCGCTAACTCAGACAGCTGTTGTGCATACGATGTTGCTGTTGCAGAACAACTTTTTCTAGTATTCTGTTCACAGCTGATGTCCACACACAAAGCACCATGCAGAGCGATAGGGGGAGAGCTGCAGAGAAAGGGTGAGTACCCTTTGTGCAAATGCTAATGAGGGGTAAGCCCCTACCTAGCATATAGCTATGCCCAATATAATTCGCACCCAGAACTCATCAGCAGGTGGGCATGCATACCCACCCACCCGCCGATGTCATGTGGGTCGATGGGGGTGTGACCAAGCACATCTGGGTGATGTCGAAACACCATCCAGAGCGCACCATTATTAGTACTCACCTGATCAGCCAGTGCCCCTTTCAGCTCTTCTGCTGCTGCTGTCTCGCCACCACCGCTATTGCTGCTCCCTCTGCTCCCCCTCCCTTTTCCCTCCTGCCCTGCTGCCGCTGCTGCTGCAGTTTGCTTAGCCAGAAGCAGCGTCTCCGACCTCAACCTTGATAGCTCCCTGTCCTGCACATCCCTGCTTTGCTGCAATGCAATGACCTGCTGCTGCAAAGTGGCAACCTGCTCCTGCAGCAGCCGGTTACGTTCTACCAAAGCGCCTAACTGCCCTCCAGACTTCTGCACATCTAACCCTGTGCGGAACTCCTTAGCACGCATGCCTGCTAGCAGCCCCTCTAATTCAGCCACCCTGCAAGACAGTTGAGGTCACAAGTGGGAATAGTGCTGACTGAGGATGTTTGGCAAGCCTTGCAGAATTATCTAAGCCTACCGTATGGGTCAGCCATGCAAAACAACAACTTTCATGTATCTTGGAATGCGCACACATGTCTTCTGTGCTATTTGCTGCTGCTGTTGCATTGCTACAGAGCTCTTTAGCAAGATGTATATGGTTTGCTCCAAACAAGCTGCAACCCTGCAAAGAGCAAGACAGTTGGGGTCATGATAGAACATGGTGCTGACTGAGGTGGTCTGACAAGACTTGCAGAACCCTTCAGCGACCTGTGGACACTTTCAGTCCACCGTATGGGTCAGCAATGCAATGGAACAAAGATCATGGGTTTGGAACGCATGAACATGTTGTCATTTATCCATATTCTTTCATTGCTATCGCTGCTGCTGCTGTTGCAGTGTTACAGAGCTCTTCAGCAAAATAGATATTGTTTCCTCCAACCAAGTCCCCTGCCGGTAACAGGACTTACCTCCCCTTTTCTAGCTGCAGCCGCTGTTGCAGGCTGGAGACCTCTGTCTGTGTGTCCTGCAGCCGTGCTTGTGCCAGGGCATGCTGGGCATCCAGCGCTGCGAGCTGCCTCTGCAGCTCCTCATAGGAGCGCTCCAGTGTAAACCGGACCTACAGCAACAAAACCAATCTATGACTCTCTGCTACCACAGCAAGACAGCTACCACAAGTACAGAACACGTGGAGCTTGATTTAAATCATAGGTTTATACTACTGTCCATGTGACTAGTGTGTATAGACCCTCGCAAAAGAGACAAATCCAATGCAGTGGAACGTTAGGACGGTCTAAACTATTTCATGTTGACAACAAACTTATCTTGTTATGACACATTCCATAAAGCATTAGCACATATACATACAAAGCACCGATTTACGCCATAGTCTATAACAAAGGTAGACTACTTATACATGATTTGCTAGCTTCAGATGCTGTCAATCCAGGACATGAGCCAGGATACTCAAGGGCATATAAGGCTGAACATGAACCAATTGACACCGATTGTGATGCAAAGTCAAAGGACACTTATATCATGTGAGTATGAGCCTGCTAAATTGTAGGCTGAATGGAACATACCTGTTGTGCTGTTCTCAACTCCTCCAGCAGAGTCTCCCTGTCCCTTGACACCTCCTCGCTATCCGCTGCATCCCTGCTGAGTTGACGGCTCAGATGGTCCACTTGGCGCTCATAAGCCTAGCACAAGACAACAGCAATGCCAACATTACCTCTCAGCAGTGACAGTGCTTCTGTGCTTCCAGGCCCAGAGATACAAAACAGCTCTGTGACAGAATTTTACGATTGTATGACGCTAAACAGCCCTTTCTATGTTTGGTCTGGACATGAAGTAATGCCAGTCACAAGCTGTTCGCGTTTATGCTGTGTTGCAGAACATCAGGCACTCTCATGGATCAGATGCAAGGTTGTCCTCTCTACATTCTTCTGCTTCTGTCGAGGGTCAACGCATTGTGCACTCGGTCCTTTGCCCACCTGGAGGTCAAGGATGTATTGGTTGATCTCCATCTGTGCTGCCCGCAGCCTGTCTTGCAATGATGCCACCTCCTCTGCCTTAGCAGACATGGTAGACTCCCTCAGGGCTCCCTCACGCTCAAGCTGCACTTACACAAGCAGGGAGCACCATTTAGCAGAGGTGACGAAAGTGATGGTTGCGCACGGTGATGCAACAGGGCTATCAATAAGGTCCACTAAGGCTATCCCAGGGTTAGATGCAGGCACGCCCAATGAGCATAGACATCTACTAACCAACATCCTGCAAGAAGTATGCATCACAGGCAAAGTAGATTACCATCCACTATGAAGGCCCGCATCTGATTCACAGGATTGATTTGTGTAAAGCCTGGCCACGAGGACCCCCCGTTACACTTTAGACGTGCAGGGCAGCTCAACCAGTACCAACAGGTTGCATCACATCTCGTACTCACCTTCCCAGGCATCCTGCAGAAACCTGAGAACAGAAGCTCATGAGGTGCTAAGTGTAACCCACCTGCAGCACAGTGCTTTGCACCCTCCTATGCTCCACAGCTAGGCCCTCATAGGCATGCCTGATGTCCTCCACCTCCGCCTCCTTGCCTCTCAGCAGCTGTTCAGTACCAGCTAGCCGCGTCCGCAGGTTACTGACATCCTCACTGGCACGGGTGTGCTCCTGGCTGAGACCTGCCAGCTCACTGCTTACAACCTGCAGCCAGATCATTATTTCATTATTAGATCATTATTTCATACCCGTGTTGCATTGAGAATGGATTCGTCTGCTCAATGAGCTAATGGTCTGATCAACTGGGCAATACCGCCGCAAGGCCGTCTGATGAGTTGTTTCGACTTCAGGTCTCGGACCCGGACATTAAAAGGTTTGTCTGTTTCATCTCGTGATATGCCATATATGTAGCAAAAGTGCCATTGGCCCCACACCTCAAGCTGCATCCACACATCAGTGATAGCAAGCTTGCCTTCAACAATTTGTTATTAGCCTGAACATAAATGAGCTGTCAATTCTGTAGGTCCTAGTAACGTACAATGGAGGAACTGCTTTGAGCATTGGCAGAAGGCAAATGCTGCCTATCCACAACAAAACTTGAGTGCTGACAGCAACGGGTCAGCATGAGTGCATGAGTTTGAGATTGCTTGCCACAACCCACAACAGTCTTCAGCAGCAAAACACACCATTGCAAAGGCAGAGGTGAAAGGTTAGGCACCATCAAGGCAGCCCCTGATGTTCCATCCGTACCTGGTTCTCCCGGACAAGTGCTTCCATATCTTCTGCCATAGCTCGGAACTCATCTTTCAAGGCCCCATGTTCTCCTTCCAGTGCACCTAGTTGCCCCAATGCTCCTGCTAGCTGCTCCTGCAATGAGGCCACCTCTGCATGCAGCTCTGCCACCCGTTCACCTCCTAAGCCCACACGCCCCTCTGCTGCTGCTAGTTGCCTGCACGCACATGCAGAAGGGAACAGACACGTGCTCATCAGGGCTTTATTAGGTGTATGTTACCTGCATAGTGCCTTAGGCTGCATGCATTTGCACATTGCCAAGGAACAGAGGTTTGCGCTGCGCATGCTACCTCACTTGGTGCTACCAACTGTCCGGCCTGTTTCCGCCCAAGCGAAGCAAGAGACAATCATGTAGACACTGCAGAGAGGTACCCATATGTATCTTTAAAGTGCATAAGAGGGCAATGGGCGGTTTCATGTGAATTCAAGACTGCACTAGCACCATGCATGGTCTGAGGTAACACCCATCTGGGTTAGGGCCCCAGATCCTGCAAATGAAAAATGTGACTTCTGTAGCAGAAAGAAACACTGTAACCCTCTGCATTATATATACACAAAACTATAAACCCGCACTTACCGCCTGGCTTCATTTAATGACTGCTGTATTGATGTCAACTCCTGCTGGAACTCCCCCAAGTGCTGATCCCGCTCATCTACTGCTGCCTGCAGCAAGTAACAAGCCAATTGGAGCAACATTCTACAGTGCAAGCCATGCACAGAGGCAAGCTTTATAAACCATTGCAACTGAAATCTGATGATTTTGTAATCCTGTTGATTCAAGAATGGACTTCTTGTCATGCTTAAACTGGCAGCATCTAGCTTCGGGACACATGCCAAATAGCGGTTGCAGAGCACACAAATTTTTTTCACCAAGTCACACACTATTTTATGCAATTATGCCTGCTAAGAAGCTGCCAATGCTCCGTCCGCACCTGCAAGCTGTCCCTCTCAGCATCCAGAGAGCGCAGGGCCTTGTGCATGTTGGCCGTCTCATCACTTGCTGCAGCCAGCGCCTCATCCTTATATCGTAGCTGGGCCTCCAGGTCTGACACCTTGAGTGTCAAGCCCCGGATCTCAGTGCTCATGGACTGCATAGCAGACAGAAATGATCAATAAGTCACCATATCATGCTGCAGATACCGGAACCACCACAGAGCAAACCGAATCCGGCCATGTTCTGTGTGGCACTGAAGCTCACCATTCAGCAATCGCATGCAGACAGGATGCTACTCCCTCGACAACACAGAAGCCCTTTTTTCCAAAGGGCCATTATGGTACACTGTGGACCCTCCAAAGGAGTCCTGATGACGAGAGGTCAAGAGTGTAAAACATATTCATGGAGCTGCAGGCTATCATGACCCCGCCCGAAAGCAACACATGGCCTGCCTTGCCAGACCCTTCAGCCAGATCAGAAAATGATGGGGGTTGAGCCCAAAGCTTCAGGCATGTTAGCAGGGTTACTTAGTGTACTACTTTTGTTGTGATGTGTCGGCAGTCTCATCATCTTGGCTTACCTTCAGACTGGACATGTATTCCTGAACAGTAGCATCAGCTCTAAGCCCAAGGGTGGTAAGCTGCTCCACCTCTGCAGTGCGTGCAGCCAGGTCCGCAGCAAGCCTGTTGCTGTCAGCCTGATGTTCCCGCAACTGCTTCTGGACCCGTTCCAGCTGGTTATTTGCCTATTCAACGGACAACAGAGCAGGAAATGAGCTGAGATGTGAGCAATGTGTCAGTGTGGCTAGGTCACCACGAGCTGGTCAAGATAAGAAGATAAACAAACACACTGGCTGTGTCGATCATCCAACACTCTTCAGTGAATGGCCCAATGCAGAAGTGCGTGTAAGACTGCATTATCTCCATCAAGAAGACTACCAGAGTGGTGGCATGTTGAGATAGTATGCTCTCAAGCTATAGCTGGACATCAACCGGACTCTGATCCATAGTACATAGCGCAACAAGCCCCACTCTGAACATCATAGAGCTTTAAAGAAAACAGATGCCATTCCAAAAGCCCAGTTTAATCCATTGCATCAGTGATTGCTGGCAGTATATGGAATTTGACAGAGTAAGCTCATGCTCCTGACTAACGAACTTCAGGTGGCAACCACCACATTACCTGAGCAAGCTCTGCTTCAGCTTCCTCACACAATGTCTCAGCCCTTCGGGCGCGCTCAGCAAACTCCCTTCCTTGAGCCCTAGCAGCCTCCTCCCTGGCTTGTGCTGCCTTTGCAGCCTGCTCTGCGTTGGCCAACAGGTCATGCAGCCGTTCCACTTCCTGCTCCTGCTCTGACAGGCGCCGGTGAGCATTCGCAATGCGGCCCTGTGAATGGGAGGAAGATATGGTGTCAAAACTGCTATAGAAGGCGTCAACTGAGGCAGAACAATATGCCCTTCAAAGTGGGACACTTGCTGAATGCAGGACTGATGCACTTATCTATGAAAGCTTGACTGCAATAGAACGGCAGGCAAGGATTTGTTCACACATTGACATCCAAGATGAATACTACCATCATCAACCCTCTAGGCTGCCCCAATGCCGGTCGCACGGTACCGTGTGCTGTTACAAACTCACTCTTTGACCCCCTAGCTCTTAACACCACCATCCCCCCTTGTCTCAACATCATTGATGCCTCGTCAAAGCGAAGGCATCACGTCCTTGGCCCGCTGAGCTCCTTGCCTTTGTCACAGCAGCACCACATGCAAAAGGAAAGGCTTACCTGCAAGCCTGCCACGCGCCCATCAGCTGCTGCAGCACTAGCACTGCCCTTGTCCAGGGCATCCCTCAGGCTCTCGAGCTCTCCCTCAGCTACCTTCCTCTCAGCCACGGCCCTATCCCGTTCCCCCTCTGCTCGTCGAGCTGCTGCTGCTGCTGTTGTGGCCTCCTGCTGGAGCTCGTGCACTCTGCTGGCAAGGCCCTCTTTTTCTACAGTTGCGTCATCAAGCAACTGCTGTAGCTCCTGCATGTGCTTGGTGGTCCGGGCAGAGGCTGTGGGTGGGAGGGCTGCTGCTGTCCTCAAGCGGCGCACCTGTGCAACCAATGCACATGCCAAATGACTATTAAAGGAGCCAGTGTGCGAGCCTTGGAAAAAGCAGGCCATTGCAAATCAATGGGGTTATAATTACATCCTAAATGATCATCTTTTGTGCCTCACCAACTTTCTGGATATCCAAAGGTAGATAGTGTGCTACCACCCATTACTAACATGCAGCAGACACCAGGTAGTTTATCATGGTGGCATGATCTCAAGCAGTGAATGCTGTGGACATCTGGCTCAGTCGTTCCCAGATTATACCTGACATGCAGTGGACAATAGGCAATACATTGTGGTTGCATGGCCTCAAGCAGTTAATGTTTAAAACATCTGGCTCAGGTGTGCCTTTGCTGTACCTGACATGCAGGTGACAGCACTTGAGCTGCATGGCTTCAAGGACGGAATGCTCTGGAAATATCATTACATTTCATGATATGCAGCAGCAAAAAGCGCCGTAGGCCCCGCACTGCTTTGGAGATATGGCCATGCCCTTGGTCATTTTCTCGCCTCTGCTGCTGTTAGCATGTTGTATCTAACATGCAGCTGACAGCAGGTGATCTACTTGATTTGCATGGTCTCAAGCAGTGAATGCAAACATATCAAAGCCTGTCCCTGGTCCATTCTCACCTCTGCCTCTGCTGCTGCCAGCTTGTCCCTGTACCCCAGTACCTGCCGCTGCAGCTCTTCCACTTGTGGTTGGATCCCCTCCATCTGCCCTAGCTGCTGCCCCTGTTGTGCCAACCTGTCTTTACCAACTGCCAACCTGGCCTCATTGTCCTGCAGCTGCTGCTTGAGGCTGTCTACTTCATCCTGAGTAAGGGAGAGCTGCCGCTGCAAACGAGTGCGCTCACCCTGCATGACAAGAAAACCTGCTCTCTCAAAAATGAGCAAACAACCTGCAAAGCTGGACACAGGTGCAAGCCAAGCATCAGGCAGTGGTTGGTGCAATATACTCAAATTTCAACTGCCTGGCCCAGGTCAAAATTGTGCAAAGGCTGCAAGTGTCCCATACCTCGGGTACTATGCTGTCTACAGCCAGCAGACAATGAACAACAAGTGAATACAACAATAAGCAGCACATGGCCAGCACCTCAAGGCCTGGCAAGACCTCATACATGCCAGCCAGCAGTGCATCCACCCATCAATCCAGCTTCAGCAGTAGAGATTGAATTGCAGAGCATCCCACCTGCAGCATGTCCCGTTCCCTGCTGATATCTGCCTTCGTATCCTGCAGGTCCCGCAGCTGGCCAAGAAGTGCCTGCGTCTGCTTTCTCAGCTCCTCCCCAGCCTCCTGAGACTCATGTGAAGATGCACTCAGCTGCAGCCTCGCCTGGTTGACCACACGCAGCTGCTGTCCTGCTTGCTCAGCTTCCGCCTGAGCTGCTGCAAGAGATGCCTCTCGTTGCTGTAGCTCGGAGGAGAGCTCCGACACCCTCCGCTCCAAAGCTGCTGCTGCTGCCCGCTGGCCTGCCAATGCTGCCTGCTCAGCTTCCAGCTGCTGCTTAGTGCTGCCCAGTTGCTTGGTGGCTTCGTCCCTTGCCTGTAGGAGCTGCTCCATAGCTGCTTCCTGCATATTGAGCTGCTGCTTGAGGCTGCGGACCTGGCTTTCTAGCTGTTGCTGCTGTTGCTGTTGGGCAGCTTCATTCTGGCTGTCATTTGCAGCAGCTGTGCTCAGAGCCGTCACCTGGAAGAAGGGAGAGATAGGCAATGATTGAGCCCTCTCACTAAAGTCGCCAGTACCATACATGTTGCTCTTGTTTTCCAACTGCAGGACGCTACATCTGACTGATGGAAAAAGCCTCCAGAATGGTTCATTGTCCATGCAAACATTGACCCCATCTGCATGCATGGAGCACCAAGAGACAGCCAAATTCCCACCAACATATACTTGTTGCTCACACTTTATCAATCCACAGCAAAGGATTTTAGATATACTGGCTAAGATCCACACCATCTAAGATTATAGAGGTATGTTTGATACATGCTGCTTCAAGCTTCCCTGAATCTTGGCAATGGCAAGCAACAGCCTGTAGCATGTGCACCACTCACCTGCTGTTCCAAAGTATCCGACTTGACGTGCTTCTCATCTAGAAGGAACTGCAGCTGCTCTACTTGCCCCTTCAGCTCTGCGGCCCGGGCTTCTGCAGCCTTGTGTGCCATTGAGGCTTCATCCACCTTGGTCTGAAGCTTGGCCTGTGTTGTTTTGGCCTCACTCAGCTTGCCCTTGAGCTCAGAGACCTGCAAGCCAGAAGATAGGCATTAAAATATCCTTTTAAGGAACATGACCCAGTACAATACCTTCCAGCACCATGAAAAATCCCTGGTATTAGCCCCTGCCTGTGCCAACCATGCCAGATGCTTGCGGCTATTGCCTGCCTGGAGCCCGGCACCTCACAGTTACCCAAGCACATGAGCTTGGTCCGCCCTTGGAAAAGCCTCACTGAGATTTGCGAAAATACTACAGCTTCCCAACAGTGCCCATCTTTGCGCTTCCATGCTGCAAAGGCAGCGTCTCCAACTCTTGGCAACCTTATTCTCCATGATACCAGAACGTGGTACTCACAGTTGCCATGGCTGTGTCGACCTCATAGGTGCTTGACGCCCCCTGCTTGGCCTGCTTTGCTGCCAGCTGGTGGAGCTCCTGCTGCAGCTTGCTGACGTCCCGCTGTGTGTCTGAGTTGTGCCTCAACACCTGCAACCAAATTGTGGCACAAGGCTTGCTTAAAAAACTGTCAATAAAGCACTCAAACAACCAGGCCATGCATCCATCAGAGCTCCGAATTACGTGCCACGGTCAAATTTCTACATGTACTAGCTTTTGTCACCAAAGTTCTGATTGCTGTGGATATGGCCTGAGTACAGTATAAGCATCTCCAGTTGCCCATGTGTCCATCATGCCATAAGGAGAAGTAAGTGCTTTGAACAATAGCCATCAGCGGCCACATGTGGAGGTAGTATCTATGTTTCATAATAACAGCAGCAGTGAATAGAACACTTCAGAGAGGAGCTTGTGGCTTTCTGCAGCTCACCTGCCTCAGTTGCTCCTGCGCCTCCAACCGTGCCTTTTCTGAGTCTTTCAGAGCAGCCTCCAACTTGCCCTTGTCTGCAACCTGCTGCTGTAGCTCGGCCATGTGGCCAGTGAGCTGATCAAGCTGCAACAGAAGGATACACAGTGCCTTCAAGAAAAAGATCAGATGTGCATCTAGTGAGCTTCACCATACATGGCCTTCAACCTTTGTGCACTGGGCATGTCCCAAAAATGGGAGAAGTTCTCCTTGAACCCAAATGGTACAGATCTGCACGATTAAATTTTCACCATTACCAATCATGTATTGTGATCCCGTATGAATAAGAAGAGCCAATGCATGTCCGCAGGGCTAGCAGGAGGGACATGCCATTTTCCCTCCCCTGTCATTGTATAGTCTAGCAACACAATCATATATTCACATGCCCTGCAAAACTTCAGTCTAATTTGAGTACAAGACAACCTTCCCAGCACAATGGCACCCTTTCAAACCTGTCATGCCAGGACTGAAAATGAGGACACCAGAATCTTATTCAGTGTGTTCCTCCGCATTTGTTGAGGCATACCTGCTGGTTCAGGGCCAGTATGACCCCGTCATTGACCTCAGCCTGGCGTTCCAATGCCAGTTTATCCACATCAGGCCCAGCCACAAGACAGCTGCCAAGACGCTTGATCTCCTTATCCCGCCTGCTGACCTACCATCAGAACATTGGGCAACAGCTATTAGCAGCAGAGAAAGATGTGAACAGTAACGGCTATCTCTCTTTGTCCCTTGTGCCGGCCATGCAACGAGCTACCAAGGGGCTCGTTGTACTTGTGACTTGTCATAGTGTCCGTGTCAAGAATAGCCGAAGTTTCCATATGTGTTCCACTTCCACTGGCCCAAACGCTTCAAGGAATTGCCATGCTGCAAAGCTCACACAGTAAGTGGCCTCAAAGCTCGCCGATGCTTCGGTTTTGCATGAACAACCATGACTGCACATGACCCCTACTTGCTACCATATGCTCTTCTACAAGATCAGAAGTCCAACTTCAAGGCACTCAACAGGGCGTGAAACACCAGCATCCAGATGAGGCTGCAACTGGCAAACATTCTACGTTATTCTATTGATAACGCTTGATGAAGCTCTCACCTGCTCCTGAGACGCCTGCAGAGCATCCTTCAGATCTTGCAGCTGACTGCCCTTGCCAGTCAACTGCTGCTGCAGGGACTTAATTCGTGCATCAATGCTCTGCTGCAAGTTGACCATTGTGGGCGGCAATGGCCGGGCAGCAGCAGGAAGGCTACCTGGGACACAAAAACAGTGGCAACTCAGCAATTGCTTTGAGCATTTGTGCACCCGGTGTGATAGCAGCTGCTTAAATTTGTAGGGTTTAGGATTGGGGATGGTTGCGTGGGGTAAACCCTGAACACATCACAAGCAAACTTTTTAAAGCCTTCATTCAGTCTATCATCTAGATCATTCTGGTTGCGCTGTGGTAGTCTCCCAAACATCTCAGGACCTAATCGATGTAATGTTTAAGGCCATGGGCTGCCCAAGGGGTACCAGATACGTACTCCAAGGCCTTTTAATGCTTAATCTGGTCACTATACAAGGCTACTATTGCACGCTCAAACAGTCCTACCTCTTGAAATTTCGCTTTAGAGCGAAAATCAGCCACAAAAGAACTTTTGATAGAACTTTTCAAAGTGGACCACCCACCACCTCGGGGGTCCTGGCAGGTGCCATCACAGATAACCCATATTTGATCCCCCTAAAAACTTGCTGGCGGGCGCAGATCGAAGGAGGAACCCCTACAGCCCTTTCAGTAACAAAGTATGGAAGGTTCTTGAGGCATGGGTCCAAAATTGACGGCCCTGCCCCCCCCCCCCCCCCTGGGTCAGATGCACAAACCGATAGGAATCAGTGCACGTACCGCGAGCATTGTGCACACAACCACAAGGATGGGACTAGTGCAATACATGTAAGCAACCATGTGGGCCATATCAACAGAACACAGAGGACGACATATGTGCAATCAGCGCAATGCTCACCCATCCTCACTCACCGATAACCTTGGGCTCTGTAATTCTGAATGCCTCGTCCACTGGCTCATAGTTAGCTGCAGCAGTTGAACAAAGAAGTACAGGTCACGCTGTTGTTACGTTGTCAGGAGTAATGAGAAAGTGAAGCAAGGTAATGCCCCTTCCATGTGCTTGCCTGTCAATCAAAGAGCCTTCCAGGCTGCCATAACTCTTGCTTCGATAACATTATTAAGGTCCATCTGCAGCACATAAGAGCGCTGCAGCATGCGTTTGCAATGACGGTCTCTAAGCTGTCCTTGGTCATAGTGCTGTTGCTCCAACCAGCTGATCATTCAGATGATAGCGTGCCACCCTCATTGCATGTGCAAGTGCCATTTGCTGTGGCCTGGCATGCGGTTGCTGCTGCTGGTGCTGGATCTATGGCCTGGCATGCGGTTGCTGCTGCTGGTGCTGGATCTGCTGCTGCTCCTGTGACTGTTTAGGCTGTGACATGTGAATTATTGGTTAGCTCACCTTTGCTGCGCTTCTCCCCTTGCTTTATCAGCTCTGCAACTTTACGTCTCAATCCCAAGTTGTCCTTCTCCAAGCCATCGTATCTATGGATGGCCTGTGACTTCCAGTAGGTCAGTTCTGCTACTTCGTCTTCGAGCTTCTTCACCCTTTTGTAATTGTCTTTCTGCAGCTGCTCGTATCTGTCTGCCTCACTGATCAGCTGTGCGTGAAGCTGGTTGTTTTCATTGCTCAGCCGTGAGCAATCCTGCTTCACTATTTCCAACTGCGTGACATGTGCTGGGTTAGAGGTCTCCATGAGCCGTTGGTCAGGTCTCAGCTGCTTGTACCTTGGTATTGAATGTTGATATCTCTTGGGCATACTTGGCAGCCTGCAACTTGACACTCCTATGGCTGTCGTTTGTGCGAACCAAGTCATCGGTAAGCTTGCTAACAAGTGGTGCACTAACAGCATCCAGAGGGTCAGTGTAGTTTAATGCCTCTAGCTTCCTCCGCAACAATATCAGTGAACGTTCGTCCATCATCGCTGCTACGTGGATGTGCCCTTGATGTCAGCAGGCAGAAGCACTACGATACGTATACGTTTTCTGCCTACTTCGTGCCATGCTGGAGATTCAAGGCGCGTTCGTGTTGCAGGAACACCGGAGCCCGGCCGGTTGGACATGCGGTTGGAGCAACAGGCATCCGTTGTATTCACAGACAATGAGTGGACTCCATGAACGTCCTTACAATCACACCCGTTTTGGGTTGCGGCAGGTTACACGCCCAATTGTATGTTTCTTCGACAGCCTTGCCCCCATTCGAAGCTGAGGTGTCACTAAAGTTACCAGAACCCCAACCGGTGCGAAGTTGGAGGTTTGGCATCAGCTCTGTGCTCTGTGCTCCCGTCTGCTTGGTCAGCAAAAACAGCCTTTCCTTATCCCCAAACGTTTCTCTAGCGATTTAAACCGCGAGGCTTGCACACTCGCTTGTCTCCCCCCTGTAGGCCATGTAACGCAAGGTTGCCGAAAAGGCCTTGTTGTACGCCATGCAGTGGGCCAAGTCCACCAGCACACAGCCTCGTTTAGGAGGCTGCATGCATGGTCTGAATAACCATTTGAACAGTCGGACCGTGCGCGGTGTCCCAAGGCACTACATCAGGGCTAGACCAGTTCCGCGTAGTTTCGAGGGAAATGGCGCGAGCTCGGTCGATGGGCCGGAGGTCAACCCAAAGGTGGTGTCGAAGACACTACTGGACATACAGAAAAACATGCTGGCAATCAATACTAGCCGTGTAAAGATGGCGGGAGCTCTACAGGCTGCAACTGAGGCTTTGACAGCCAAGGAGGAGCAGCTAGAAGCCAGGGAGGTGGCGTTAACAGCAGCGCAGCGTAAAATACAGGAGCTAGGTAAAAGCTCGTCCTGCAGGGGTCCGGAGTGCATCTAAAAATCGCTCTGTCAGCTGATGTAAGACTGCTCTCTGCAGAACTGGAGAATGACCGCCTTAGAGCTGAGAAGTCTGCTCTTGCTACAGCCGTACAGGTGAGGTTTTTGCATGGCAGCTGCTATCAGAGCAATCTTAGGGACTGGATCCATTCAAGTAAGTTCATTCTGTGTTTTGAAGTAATAAAAAGACCTCAAGCTTGCAGTCCCTGGCGAACTCACTCTACCGCTAGTAGGAGTTAAAAACTCACTTTCCAAGCAGCGTGATTTGGCTGCCAGCTGGCAACACTGAAGTGGGCCTGCTGCCTGTCTCAGCTTTAGTTGGCCTAGTAAACATCATCCAATGGGAGTGAGCTACGCGGCTCTCTGCTGTGGTCGTGCAAGCTCGCCGTCATTATGCACTACTCGATACATTCTTAATACCACCCCTGTAGAGTTTTGAACTGATGTCATATTAGCACTTAAATGAACTGCTGTTTACCGTGCACTCGCTGCAGAACAATGGCGCAGGCAGTCCAGCCTTCGCCCGCCCGCCACAGGGCAATGGCGCCGGCAACATCCAGCAGCAACCTGGCTCTCAACCCCCACAACAGCAGCAGCAGCAGAATGCTGTCAATTACACCCCCTACCCTCCCCAGCAGCAGCGGCCACAGCAGCCGCCAGCCCAGCAGCAGCAGCAGCCGCCCAAACAGCAGCAGCAGGCGGCTATACAACAGCAGCAGCCGTGGCAGCAGGGAAGTGTGGACCCGCAGCAGCAGCAGCAGGCAGCTCCTCCAGCGGCACCCCCACCACCACCACCAAAGCCCGCACCTCCAGCTACTATCAGCATCACATACTTTACAGGATGGCATGACTGCTTTATCCATTACTCAGTTGATGGGAAAGGTGAGCAGGGAGCCCTTAGAGGTTGGGTACAAGTAATCAAAGCAGGGGAGGGTGCAGACCAAAAAAACTGGGTTCTGTCATGCGGTGCTGAAACAAAGGGAAGCAGGGGGCAGGAAACAAAGCAACTTGCAACCACCGGCCCAAACCTAGAAACCCTTGGTAGTCTGCGTTTGCAGGTGTAGCAATTTGTTGAATCTGATGGGGAACCTAGGTTCTTAGAGGCTTGCCAGCAGCAAGGCATGTACCGGTATCTATATACAGCCTCGTGCAAGATCCAGTGTGTAGATGGGCTTTGGGGTTGTGCATGGTGCATGGGTGGTGAATGTGTGTGAACTGCTTCTGTGGGGGAAAATAGGATACTAGTTTAGAGATTAGGGTTACCTATTGTCCTACTAACCGTAAACCCTGAAGCTTGGAGTGCTTATGTGGGACAAGAGATGATGGCAGAGGGGTAGCAGTCCGATGATAGCAGGAGGGGGCCATTAAAGTTGCAGAGTATTTGATCAGCAGCAGATGACGTGTCCTAGGATGAATAGGGCATGTTGTCCTGGCAAAGTTCAGCGAATGCGAGTCTTATGACTTACACAAATAGGTAGAGGTTGGTAGAACTGGCAGAATATCTGGATTTGAAACATGGGTGTTGTTGCTGCTGCAGCGTGGACTAGCGTGCCCGGTACGAAGATGAAGAGCAAGAAGGAGAACC
This sequence comes from Pseudopediastrum boryanum, assembly GCA_963556185.1. Classification (NCBI taxonomy): domain Eukaryota; kingdom Viridiplantae; phylum Chlorophyta; class Chlorophyceae; order Sphaeropleales; family Hydrodictyaceae; genus Pseudopediastrum; species Pseudopediastrum boryanum. The sequence goes on along the minus strand of OY744500.1, from coordinate 1,508,634 downwards.
ATAACGAGAAGTACATTGAGGACATTGAGGGCAGCAAGATGGAGTTTGTGTTCACTGACAGCCACAACAACTGGGACAGTCCTGGGCAGTATACAGACAAGCCCAAGAACTACCACATCACTTCCCCTGGGGTCTATCGCATCAAGTCGGGCAAGATGGAAAAGGTGGAGGGGTAGGGGGTTGTATGGTTGGTAAGCAGGCATGCTTTCCCGTCCAAAGGTGCAGGGGTGGGTGTGTGCTTGCGTGCCGGGCAAGCATGCTTGCTTTCCCGTACAAGCAGAGGTTAAGCAAAAGCAGGCATGCTTAGTTATCATGCGGCTGCTGTTTGGGAAGGAGGAGGGGTGGAAACCTATTGCATCAAGTCGGGCAAGATGGACAAGGTGGGGGGTGAGAGTTGTATGGAGGGTGCATGGTTGGTAAGCGGGCCTATTTATCCCTACGAGGGAGCTTTGTGAAAAGCAGGCATGCTTGGTGATTTTGCGGTCCTCCTTTGTGTGAAGAACGGATGCATGTTCAGTAGGCATGCCTGCTATTCCCTAAGCCGCTTGTAGGGCGAAGCAATGTTGTTATGAGAGAAGGGTCTTTGGTGATGCATGTAGGAGGTATGGTGAGAGCAGTAGCAGATGACAACAGTATCAGCTGTTGCTGTCATGGGGTTCAGTGGATACACGAGTGCATGCTTTATGTGGGTTGTGAGTGTGGGAGAAGGGGAATGCATCTAAAAGGGCCGTTGCTCTGGAAAGCATGTGGCTGCACTGACATAGGCTGATTTTATGAGGCATGGGAAGGTAAGCACATCTGACCTTGTTTTGGTGGTGACGAAGAGTGGTGGCAGTGACTCTTACTACTACCACATCACTGCACCTGGGACTTATGGCATCAAGATGGGGGGATAGGGGGTCTATGGTTGCTGGCATTCTAGTTGCTTTCCTCTACAAGGGAGCTAAGGGGAAAGCGGGTATGCTTCGTGGTGATGGGAGCCTTCTTTGGAGCAAAGAAGGGCTGCATAATCACTAGGCATGCCTGCTGTTCCCAAAGCCCACTCATAAGGAAAGCAATGTTGTTTTGTGAGAGGAGTCTTTGGTGATGCATGTAGGAGTATGCTGAGAGCAGTAGCAGATGACGACAGTATTAGCTGTTGTCATCATGGGCTGAGGGCATACATGAGTGCATGTTTTATGTGCGATTGTCGATGTGGTAGCAGGGGTATTGCAGGTGAAGGGGGCATGCTCTGGGTAAATGTGGCTGCAATGACACAGGCTGATTCTGAAGGAGCATTCTGGGCAAGGATTCAGCGATGGTGTTTTGGAGCTGGGAAGTTGTGGAAGTTGGGAAGCAGGCATACATGTCATTAGGAGTGGGAGTGGTATTAAGCACATGCGGCCCTGTTGTGGTGGTGACTAAAAGTGGTGCCGGTGAGTCTTGGTGTCACATGACAGCTCCTGGGACCTGTTGCTTCAAATTAGGCAAGATGGAGAATGTTGAGGGGAAGGGGGGTGCATGGTTGCTAGCAGGCTAGTTCTTTTCTTGTAGCTCCAAGGGAGCTTGGAGTTTCAAGGGTCTTCTACAAGGGAGCCTTGAGTAAGGGAAAAGCAGGTATGCTTAGTGATGACGGAGCCCTCGTTGGAGCAACGAAGGTTTGCATCATCACTAAGCAGGCCTGCTTTTCCCTACAAGCAAAATTGTAGGCAAGAATACGCTTGTTAGGTGAGTAGCGCCTTTGGTGATGCATGCAGTTGGCATGCTGAGAGCTGGAAGAGATGACAACACTAGCAGCTCTTGTTGTCATGGGTCAAGTGTGTGCATGAGGGCATAAGTTATGTGCAACTTAGTGTATATGGGTGTAACAGTTCCACTTTCCTTGTGTATTGAACCCAAGGACCCCACCTTGGGTTCAATATACAAGGAAAGTGAAACTGTTACGTATATGTGCAGGATGCAGGCATCCTGTTACACTGGGAGCAAGCAGGGGAATGCAGCTAAAAGGGGCGTAGCTCTGGAAAGCACGTGTCTGCACTGAGATAGGCTGATTCCGCTGAATGAGCATTCCTGGCAAGGATCTTAGAGGCATGAGAATGATAAGCACATCTGAGATCCTCGCCAAGAATGCTCATTGGCAAGCCCTCTCCTGAATGGTAAGCTCATCGGCTTGTTTTTGTGGTGACAAAGAAGTGGTGCTGGTGACTCTCATTACCACATCACATCACCTGGGACCTATTGCATTGGGTGAGCTGGAGAAGGATGTGTGTGGTTGCAAGCATGCTACCTGCAAAGCACGTTTTTTGTTGGTGTTAAGTAGCGCCTTTGGTGATGCATGTTGGAGGTATGCTGAGGGCTGGAGTAGTTGACAGCCTAATAATAGCAGCTGTTGTTGTCATGGGTGCAGTGCATACGTGAGTGCATGGTTTATGTTCCAGCATGTTGGATGTTGTAGCAGGGGGTTGTTGGTTAGCGGGGGCATACTCTGGACAGCATGTGGCTGCATGAGCACGAATGCATTGTGGGTAAACCATATGGGGAGGATTCAGAGATACGGTGGGATATGGTGGCTCTTGTGGAAGTTGTGAAGCAGGTATATACGTCATTAGGAGTGGAAGTAGTAAGCACATGTGGTAAGCACATGTGACCCTGAGTAGGTGGGAGTATAGGATAGGGTTGGTGGAATGGTAAGCACATTTAACCCTATTGTGGTGGTGGCTAAGACTGGTGCAGTTGCTTCTTACTCCCACATCACAGCTCCTGGGACCTATTGCATCAAGTCGGGCAAGATTGAGGGGTAATTTGATCGCATATCCTCGGGGGGAAAAGGTAAGGAGGTGCATGGTTGCTAGCATGCTATTTGCTTTTTACTATTTGCCACTGGCTGTCTTCCCCTCTCGGCCTTGGTCAAGTACTGTGGCTGTGTGTGTTTGTGTCTCTTGGTGCTGCCACCCGTCTGGTGGTAATGATGTGGTGGACTTGCCAGACATTTTTCTCCCAGCAGGTCAGTATGTGGATCTGTTGGATTCAGAGTCCGATAATTACCGTTCTATTAACCGGGTCTGCCTACTCGCTGGTCATTTGGCTGGCCATATGGAGGACAGCAGAACGCCTGCATTTAGCACCAACCCTGTTCTATTGACAGGACGTCGGGCAGTAGTGACACCGGTGCCGAAGACTGCCGACTGCGAGGAAGACTGTGTCCTACAGGCCATCCCAGGCTGCGCTTAGGGCGTCTATGTGACGCCTCCGTCAGTAGCACAAGCTCAGCGGCTTGCAGAGGGGCAGCAGGCGCGGTAGGGGATCGAAGAGTGAGTTCGTAACAGCGCACGGTACCGAGCGACCGACATTGGGGTAGCCTAGAAAGTATCAGTCATGTCTTACACTGGCAGGGATTACCGGTTTCGGCCGCACTTGGCCTTCATCAGATCCCAAATGCACAAGACAATGAATGGGGATATATACTTTCCAAATGGCCACCAGGACACAAGAGCAAGGCTTGCATGCTTTCGTCACCAGACTAGTGACACACAAACCCAGGGTTCTAGGTCATGAGACGAACAACAACAAAACAAACAAACCAATTTTAACGTCCGGGTCCAAGACCGGAAGTCAGACTGACTCATCGGACGGCCTTACGGCGACGGTGTTGCCCAGTTGATCAGACCGTTAGCCCAGTGAACAGACGAATCCATTGTCTAGGCAACAGATGCAGTCGAGGGGGGGGCAAATCCTAGAATTTCGGACCCCATGCCCTGAAACTTCCTGAAATCTTGCAGGAACGTAGGCAAAGGCCCCCTTCATGTCCCTGGCCCTTCAAATAAAAAATTTGGAGTACCCCGAAGGGTGGGGTGGGGTGGGTCTCCCATGGCCCAAAAGGCCAGATTTAAAAAAGTTCACAAAAACTTTTTATAGCTCTTTTTTGGCCAGATTTGGGGCCAAGCTCGCCTGATATGGATGTGCAACTGTACGTTAAGGCTAGGACAGGTGCTTTTGGGTTGTTTCATGGGCAATTTGCTGTGCCATGTGTGTTTAATAGGTGTTTAGCACTCCGAGGCTACCGGCCAGTCAGAGTCCAGTCAGCTCTTGTTTTTGTCATGGTTGCCCAGAATGTCTTCCAAACAGTCTGTAAAGGCACACATTCCCACGTAGAGAGGTCCTGCATCTTCTGTACCACTCTGGAAGGTGCAAACCTGTGGTCTAGCACAGTCGAGGTGTGCTCAGGGTTTAGGCCTCAGGGAGTTCACAAAACCCTAACACACAGTTTCAGGCTTTGCTCTTGCTGTACAGGTAACCAGTGTGTTCCCATACCCATATTGAGGGCACGGGGGACTGTGCTGGGACTTTGAAGGGATTTGGAGGGCCTACGGGCCCAAAAATGGGGAGTGGGGGGTGGGTGGGTGGTCCCCGGGGGGTCCATTTGAAAAATGTGGCATGGGGTATCTGAAAAAATTTCTTGCCCCCCCCTCGATGCAGTTGCCAAACATCCCACAGCTTGCGAGCTAGTTATGCACCAGCGCGAACCAAGCGCGAACCTAGATTCCTGCTCTTTTTGAAGGAAAAGAGACGCTGCGATGGACACTCGCTTCCGACCGGTTTTCCCGAAATAACTTTTGCCAGCAAGCATCTCTGTGCCTAGCATTCTGCAGGCGTGTCTTTTTTCTAATAATGGACATTTTGTCCGATGTGTAAATGCATACTGGCTGCTTTCGCGCACAAGTGCCAGTGGGCGAGACTGTACCGTCCTGAAGCCCGTTCCAGTTCCGCGTTCCAGGCCAAATTTGCTCAGTTCCGCGGTTCCAGCGATGCAAAAAGAGTAAGTTCCCGGTTCCAGCCGTGGACCGCCCTGTGGCCAACCTGTCACATGCTGGTTCCAGCAAGTTACTAACACAGTGTATGATGCTCATCTCAGTGGAAAAGTAGCAATTTGCTATGTGGAATTGGTGTTTATAAGTGCAGTTTGTTGCTAGCTTCTGGGGCTTCGCCCCAGACCCCACCAGGGGGGCTGTTCCTCCCCCCTGGACCCCCACCTCCTGCTTGGGTCGATGCTTCGCATCGACATGGCCTGGGCCAAAACAGCATCCAATTTTCGGTTCCAGAGCCTTTCCACATGCCTGGTTCTGGTTCCAGAGCGAGGCTCTGGAACGGGCTTCAGGACGTTAAGACTGGGCGGACTGGCGAAATACCTCTGGCCAGCAACCATCTCTGTCCCTAGCATTCTGCAGGCATGTCTTTTATGTGATTCATGACAGAATGGTCAGATGTGCAAGAGGCTTTTCTCCGTCTTTGGGCATAAGCGAGTGAGTGCCTGGGCAGTCGCTCCTGACAGGTTTTCGCGAAATAGCTCTTGCCAGCCTGCGTTTCTTGTCCTAGTTCTTTGCGTGCCTGTTACCGTCCTGAAGCCGGTTCCAGGTTCCGGTTCCAGGGCAAAATGTGCTCAGTTCCGCGGTTCCAGCGATGCCAAACATCTCAGTTCCTGGTTCCAGCCCTGGGCCACCCTCTGGCCAACATGTCACATGCTGGTTCCAGCAAGTTTATTACAAAGTGTAGAGTGCTCAACTGAGTGCAAGAATAGCATTTTCCATTGTACAATTGGTTGTAATAAGTACAAATCATCGCTGGCTTCACCAGGGGGGAGGAACAGCCCCCCTGGTGGGGTCTGGGGCGAAGCCCCAGGAGCCAGCGATAATTTCCACTTATAACCATCAATTGTACAATGGAATTTGCTATTCTTCCACTCAGAGGGTTATCATACATTTAGTAAGAAACTTGCTGGAACCAGCATGTGACATGTTGGCCAGAGGGTGGCCCAGGGCTGGAACCAGGAACTGACATGTTTGACATCGCTGGAACCGTGGAACTGGGCACAATTTGCCCTGGAACCGGAACCTGGAACCGGCTTCAGGACGGTACAATCGCAGTCTCTGGCTGCGATCAAAGTACGCGATCCTCTTTCACTGTCTAGCGAGTCTTCAGCCGAGGAGGCGTATTTGAAACAGGCAGGAGCTTTCCAGCTAGTTGATATGTTTTTTCCCGTACAGGTCTCGCGCCCAAGAGGAGGAGAAGTGCAGTCGCTAAGAGGAGTACAGCCGCGATGTCACCTGCCTCAGCCGCTGCAGCCCTGCTGGGCTTGATGGGAGCTCAGGGGGGCTCTGTTCAACCGGTGCCTGCAGTTGCGGCGCCGTCTTCCTCAGCCCCTGCAACCCAGGGCGTCTCCGTGATGCCTGAGCTGGGTCAGGTGCAACCGCTGCAGACCATCGCAGAGCCACGCAGCAGAGCACGTCCTAAAACTGCTGCTCGGCACACACCCGTGGTAGGGCTAGCTGGCAGCAGCCAGGGGGGCAATCGAGGCGAGGCAGCAGCGGCACCACTCGGACTTGCAGATGTGATGGTTAACGGAAACAATACACGGTCTCCCGATGACCTAGATATCTCTCTCTCTGTCATGAAGGGTACTGGTTCGAAAGGAGTCACTAATATCACGATCACTATCAGTAACATCACGATAGCTATCACTATAGAGTAGGGTTAGCCGCACATGCAGGGGCCAATGCTCAATGTAATGCTATAGCAGCAGCGGGAGGGATCCAGCCCTTGGTGGGGTTCTGGGGAGCAGCAATGAAGTGGTGCAGGAGGAAGCAGCAATGTCCCTATGCAACATGGCTCATTCTTAAAGTCAAGGGAGTGCTATAGTAGCAGCGGGAGGTGTCCAGGGCTTGCTGGGGTTGCTTGGAAGCAGCAATGAAGGTCCGGGGTGCAGATGACGGCAGCAGGCGCGCTAGCGAACTTGGTTGCTCATCCTAACTCTCAAAAACACGATATAGTAGCAGCAGGAGGGGTTCAGGGCTTGGTGAGGTTGCTTGGGAGCAGCAACGAGGGAGTGCAAATGACAGCAGCATCGGCAATAGCGAACATGTTTGGTAATCCTGATTTTCAACAAGATGGTATAGTAGCAGCAGGAGGGGTCCGCGGTTTGTGTGATGTAGGTCTGTCTCAATTCAGAGGGATAGCGTTACAGATTGTTTGATTACAATTGCAGGGGTGCGGGATGGCTGTAAGGTTACATGAATTGTACATTGCTGCTTGCGTTCTTATGGAGCCTGTATGTGCTTGTCAGGGAAAGGTTGGCAAGGGTTCATGTGCGCTTGCGGGTGCGTTTCGTTGCTTTCTGAATGCAGTCAGTTAGTTAAGTAACATGGTTGCAAGGGGAACAGAAACGCCGCTATTAGTGTGTGTCAATTAGATATAGTACGTGGATGGGACAATTGACTACAGGTTTGCTGTTTCACAGTACCTTGTTACAAGTGCATGCATATCAGGGTTGTTGCAGATGATGGTGGTTCCTTGTTTTGGTGCTTTTGGCAGAACAGAGCATAGCAGTTGTGCTTGGCCCTAATGCTTCTGACATGTGCGCAATCATTCTGCTGCAATTAGCTGTCCAGATCCGTTCACTGAGACCCTTTTTATTACAACCCTCGGTGGAGGGCCTGGGGATGGATGCCCTCAAACAAGTCTTGTGTTGTCCGGTTATTTGACTTATTGTTACGAGGGTGTTCAGGTACTTGTTGCCTTGAAAGTATGGAATCTGAAGGTGCGTCAGATCATGTCATGGTCTTTAATTAATAGTCGAATAGTCCTGAAGAATATTCGTTTTGTCGTTTGTTGAAAAGCCGTACTACTGCTACGTTTGTTGTGCACATGTTGTCCGTGGGTGTGTTCACGGAATGATGAGGAAGGGCTGGAGTAAGGCTGGAGTGATGGCCTGCGAGTGCAGTGGTCAGTTTACTTGGTTTCTTAATGCTGGGGTGTCATATGGGTGGATTGTCGACACGCTTTCACCCAGGAATATTGTTCCAAGGTTCTTTGATGCCAGCAGAGGCTGCTGATAAATTGTTGCACAGTAGCTTATAATACCTTTCCCCAGTTGCAAGCCATGCTTTCCATGTTCATTGATGGCTTCAATTTTGAGCCTCCCATGCTGTACATGAGTAGTACCCAAATCTTGGAAGGTGCCTTGCCAAGGCTCCTTTGGCGGCAGCAATGGTTATCTGTCCTTGTGGATGGCGTTCTATGGGTCGAACCTTGTGCAAGAAGCCTTCTGAGGGACTCAGTCGTCACAAGGACTTGAGTCTGTAGTGCAGTCAAAGGTTTCATTGCAGGGCAGGGTTCAGGGTCGTAGTGCTGCTGATGACAGTTTCTGGTGCACGTGCCTTCAATTGCATGGTACATGGATGGCTTGTGGCCTGCATTTGCACAAAAGGTCTTTTGTGTACGGTACCTTGCGGTTGAGCAAGTTCACTCCACACAAAGATGGGAGCAGCACATTTGTCTAATGGCCTGATTCTGGTTGGTGCTTTGTGTGCTTCTGTGGGCCACTGGGAGCAAGGGTTTTAGCTTGTGCCATAGAACGCTGCAATCCCCCTTTGAAGTTCTCTATAGCAAAGGTTCCTTGTAAGCTCAAAGCATAGCTTGTTGTTTCTCTCCTTGCATTGACTGAGGCGGTGTCGGACTGCCTTGCGGCTGGCATTGAAAGCACAGTGGAGGTGTAGCAGGCTGTTGGGACACCCAAGGTACCAAAATACCCCGGCTTTAGGGTTTAGGGTTTTAGGCCACTAAAGCAGGGTCCCTGACTCTGCAGTTGTTGGTCCTGACTATTGAGACGTTGAAGTTGGGGAGTTGCTTGCAGCCTAACCCAGCACTCGGCCTTTCAACTGTTGGCATTGGGCGCTTTATCTCCATGTTCCATCTATTTCTCATCGGTAGCTAGATTTTGGAGTTTCACACAAAGGCTGTGAACTGCATGTCATAACAGTTGTTGCCTTATGGATCTTAAAAGGCAGAATGAAGCAAGTGAAGTGGTTAAAGATTAAGCCAAAGCTCATGCAGGAAGGCTGTCACAGTAAGTTCTGATCCATGGTCCATCAAAGCAGGTATTCTTGTGGGCATTGTGTAGCTGCATTGGAGCATACACCTGTAGTATGCATGAGCTTGGGATTTTGATCAATGTCAAATGCCTATTTTGCTGACTCGCCATCGTATGAGAGCCTCATATAAGCTGGCTGCTTAACAAGGCTGATGTACACACAAATGACTGCTTTTGTTCAAAGTCAAAACATTTGTTGGACGGCTGAGGACCTTGGCTGCGACTCCAGAGTGTGTATGATTGTTTTTGTGCATGGCTTTCAATGTGCTGAGGTGTCACGGATTTAAGGCACCTACTAAGGCATAAATCAGGAGCTATGGCATCATCTGTCATTGTTTTTGGGTACCGTTACTACTCATGATTGATCAGTGGAGCATTGGAGCACTGAGTTGTGATAGGTGGACTGGCATAATTGATAGCTCCAGCCCATGCTGTCCAGTGAAGTCCTCATTTTGATCCGGTTTTAAACGAGCTCAAGGATTGAGCTTGCCTGGCAAGAGCCATGGAGTCAACCGGCTGCTTTCAAGGCTCCATGCAAATATGGTTTGGTGGGTTGTACTTGATGATCCTGATGGAGCGGGTTGGGCTGAGGCTGGAAGGACTGGCACGAGTTGGCAGAGCAATCTACATGGCGTAGTACTGTAATGGGGCTGGGGTTCCAGCAGCGGGCCGGACGGACCAGATGAGCAGGTGGCGATGGTATTGCCAGCCTGGTCCATGTGAGGGGGTCAGGGGGATGAATAGGCTGCCGGCAACACAGGGCCTGCATAATGTGAAGGTGTATCAGAGAAACATGCGTTGCGAAACATGCTGCTGAGTTGCAGAGCATGCGGTAATCTCATAGGAGCTATGATGTGATATTATTAACATAACATAACATAACAAACATTTAAGGTGTGGCAACCGCCAAGGGCTGCTAGGTCGAACCGACCAAACACACCATCGGATGGATCCAAAACACAATGGGTTCCATACCCTATTAAAAGAAATGGGACACCGCAAACAAGAAGACATCAAGAGATATGTGCGCTATGGCTCTGAATACACAGACCCTCAAATTTGAGGTGGTAGGGCAATGGGCCCATTAATAGGACAGTAATGGGAGTAAGTAACAAATTTTAATAGTACACTCAGTACCTATGTCCAAAAGTAAAGCATTCTGATCACTCTATATGGTTACAGCTGTCCGCAGGCATGCATCTCTGCGTTAGTGATTATTACTTTGGAGGTGTGTACATGACCCCCTCTTCATATGTGATTGGGTCAGTCAAGCTATATCATGGTTGATTTGAGGAGTTGCAGGAATACTGGTCACAAGTTTTGCGGCTAAAGGTTCCACTACATGTCCGCATGTTTGGTGACTTCAACGGCACACACAGGGCAACTAGCGGAATTCACTTAGGCGAGTCCAACTTGCGGATCCCTAGACTTGTGTCAGCGACCGACCCAACTTTTGGGCTGAATTGGGTCGGGATGGAAACTTGTGTTTTGAGTGTGTAAATGGTGTTTTTAAGAGTTGCAACTTGTGCTACAACCACAGGGCAATCAAATGACACAGAAAACACTCTGGTGCTTGCCCTAGAGGCCATTAAGTACCCCTGCAACTAGTACTTGCTCAAGTCCATGGATGATCACAGCTGATCATGTCATCCCATTCATATAGAAAGAATCACAGTCATTGAAGGCACCACGGATTCCTCTTGCTGCTGACTACATGCGTACTTCTCATCACCACGCACACACCAGCTGCTGCAGATGGCAACATCGTACAGTACTTGATACATATGTGGTCGGTCTGGGCCTGTGAGAGCACCCTGATACATATGCTCGCAGCTAGCTTGGCACTAATTGCACTGCGCACCACCCGAGACTGGCACTATGTGCACTAGTACAGGACTGGTATTTGGAACTGCTAGTGGAGTCACCAACAGGCAGCTGAGTTTTACAACGTTAAACACCAACTGCAGCGCATCCCAATAGAAGCTGTTGCAACACCTTTCCCAATACATCAACACAGACAAAACACAACACACAGGCTTGCCATCACATTCCCCCAGGCCAAGAATAACAGCAGCTACAGACAACAACAGACGCGCAATTCTTGCGAAATATATCACGTCATGACAACCTACTTTGAGTTTGAAAACGTAAGGTGTAACCTACCCAGCCCTGGTAGGAGGTCGAGCAGTGTCCGCTCATGCAAGAGGCTCGAAGGCCTCCTCCGCTCTGTCCAGAAACGTCTTGTTGTCCACATAGTCTTCTAGTATGAATGCCTTGGGCTTCCCAGTGCGGTTGATGCTATGAAAAGGGATACCGGAAGGTAGCTGGGCAACATCAGAGTCTAGGTGCCATCAGCCGATCCAACCTAAACAGGAGGCATGCAGCCAGGAGGCGACCACGCTGTTGACAGAGGATCTCTCTAACAAACTCCAAGCACGCGATATGTTCTTAACAGGCATATGGGCCTAGATGTTAAGGTGGAGTGCCAAGGTGGGGCGGTACTCCAGGCACTAGTACTGCTGGTCAGTCCCAGGTGGTCAGCGTCCGCGTCCCGACCCCCGACCCAACTTTGTGGCCTCAGACAGGACACAAGTCCAGGAATCAAGTTGGACTCGCCTTATGTCGTTACTTATTGACCAGAGTTTCTGGTGATGGCCCTTTTGCTCAGTGCAGGTCTGAAGCAGCCATAGGTCTAGGGATCGGCTGAGCTGCGCAACGCATCTCAGTGCGGTCTCACTTGTGCAAGCCATGTTTAGTCAGCTTTCTGTGGTTGTGGTGGCAACCACCAGAAACTCTGGGGCACTGTAGTATTTTCTGTGCACAACGTTGTTATCATATGGACACATGGCAGCTCAGGGGCGCAAGAGCTGATGTAGGTCTGTCAGGAAGCCAGACTTCTGCTCCAGGCATACAGCATAATGTTAACTTGGCGAGGGTTGCCAATGTTCGGTTGTGTTGGGGTTAAGGTTGCTAGAGTGGCGACCCTCGCCATGCTAAGTTAATTGCTGGATCGGTTCAAAGGCAAGTCGTACGCTGTCATTTTGGACACACGGTTGTCTGATTGTGCAGAAAATAATGGATGGAGAGCAGGACAGGCAAGCTTATGGGTCCGGAGGAGTACTGTTGACCATATGTTAGTTGTGCTTCGGCATCTCATAGCGTCTACGCAGAAGAGTAGAAAGGCTCTCTAATGCTGCTTTGTGGTTTTTCGGAAGGCATTTGATAGAGTAGAGTAGAGTGATACGGAGGTTGGCTGAACTAGGGGTTTATGGTCGTTTGCTGCATGCCGTTTTGCAAATGTATTGGTATGTCCCGCTGGTACCCAAGCTGCATGGCAAAATGGGTGATGCCATCCCCAGCAAATGTGGAGTGAAGCAGGGCAACCCCCTGTCACCGGCACTCCTTTTTGGTCTCATCATATACGACTTTGAGTCACGGCTACGCCACAGGCTACCCAATGTGGGAGTACAAATGGGCCGAAAGTTAGTTCATATGTTGTTATATGCTGACGTTATAGACTTGCCACAGATGCTGGATGTCTTACTTACACAAGTTTTGTGTAGCTGAAGGCATGGTCCAAGTAAATGTCCGCAAAACAGAAGTTGTGGTGTTTTGCAAGAAAAGGACTTCAGAGGTGCCTGGACAATGGCTATACAATGGGGGGACTGTTCAACGTTCCGTTGAGTTCCACTACCTGGGCATTGTTCTGCATGAGGCAAAAGGCATGTGATGCGCTAGTGAATCTCTGGCCACGGCGGCTCGTACAACAATGTGAGTCTTATTCCCAAGGTATAAGTTAGCAGGAATTGCTGATGTCTCCATATAACTACGGATGTCTCTTATTATTTGATGGTGCCAATTATGAAGTATTGTGGTGAGGTATGCGGGCCCGGATCTGCTGTTCTCTTGTGATACGCTGGGCAAGCTATGGGACAATGAGCCGTCAGAAGATCCAGAACATACATGATACTTTAAAGGCAATTTGGAAAGTTGAGAAAGTCTGTGTCAACAACAGTGGTGCATAAGGAGATGTGCATGAATCCATTGGCAAAGGGCTGGTTACGAGCCTTCATTGATCAATGATCATGATCTATGGCATCGGCTGTGCAAAGTTTTATCTGATAGCCTGCTGGGCACGGAGCCCTGTGCGCGACTCCGTCTTTGGGATCTTATGCAGACGAGGGGGTTAGTTCTGCTCCTAAGAGCTGGGCTAGACGGTTTATGCCCATACGGTACGCTCCCTTTCTTAGGGCAGGAATAGAAATTTTGCCAGATTAGTTGGGTGACAGTGTGCAAACCACATTGATCAAGGAGGTTGAATCAATGATGCTTACCATCAGTCTGTGATGATCTATAGAGACACACTTGGACTTTCAGGCAACCAATTGTAGCTCCGTTTTTAACGCCATTGTTTTGTAGTTTGAATCGGATGCATGTCAGTTGTTTCCACCAAGTGCACCCACTGACTGCCGCTGCTGGTCCACTTGCTGCCCGTCACCCTCTGCAGGCATTAATGGCATAGACAGTGTAAACTGAAGCCTGCCAGCACGTCTGAGATTGCAGTTGTGAAACCGATAAAGTACATGCTTGCAGAATGGTTGCAAAATGCTTGCAAAATGTCCTGGTTGTTGCTAAGAGTTGATAACCTCGGTCGGCCCCATGCATGGTCACCCGCAGGCAGTTATGTTACAGACAGCCGAAGGCCACTAAAGCGTGTGCAGCGCTGTCCGAGTACACATAAGGAACACGCATGCAGATAGCTAGGCCAAGCAATGCCTGATGGGCAGAGTTATGTCGCCCAGTCCGCCCTAACGTCCTGAAGCCGGTTCCACAACCTCCTCTGGAACCATAACTAGACTTGAACAAGGCCTCTGGAACCAAACTTTTCTGGGGGAGACCATGCCATGTCGATGCGCAGCATGGACCCAAGCAGGAGGCGGGGGTCCAGGGGGGAGGAACAGCCCCCTGGTGGGGTCTGGGGCGAAGCCCCAGAAGCCAGCGATGATTTGTACTTATTACAACCAATTGTACAATGGAAAATGCTATTCTTGCACTCAGTTGAGCACTCTACACTTTGCAACAAACTTGCTGGAACCAGCATGTGACATGTTGGCCAGAAGGTGGCCCAGGGCTGGAACCAGGAACTGACATGTTTGGCATCGCTGGAACCGCGGAACTGAGCACATTTTGCCC
>OY744500.1:1362902-1494339 GCA_963556185.1 Pseudopediastrum boryanum | reverse complement strand
ATCGCAGCGCCCGCTCCGTCCGCACCCGCTGCCCCTCTGCAATCCGCTCAGACTGTGGTAATGACGGAGGCGCTGACATAGTACCGTCCTGAAGCCGGTTCCAGGTTCCGGTTCCAGGGCAAAATGTGCTCAGTTCCGCGGTTCCAGCGATGCCAAACATGTCAGTTCCTAGTTCCAGCCCTGGGCCACCCTCTGGCCAACATGTCACATGCTGGTTCCAGCAAGTTTGTTACAAAGTGTAGAGTGCTCAACTGAGTGCAAGAATAGCATTTTCCATTGTACAATTGGTTGTAATAAGTACAAATCATCGCTGGCTTCACCAGGGGGGCTGTTCCTCCCCCCTGGACCCCCGCCTCCTGCTTGGGTCCATGCTGCGCATCGACATGGCATGGTCTCCCCCAGAAAAGTTTGGTTCCAGAGGCCTTGTTCAAGTCTAGTTCTGGTTCCAGAGGAGGTTGTGGAACCGGCTTCAGGACGTTAACATAGACGCCCTCAGCGCAGCCTGGGATGCAGTATAGGTCACAGGCTCCCTCGCAGTCGGCACCGGCCGGCAGTCTTCGGCACCGGTGTCACCATTGCCCGCCGACGTCCTGACAATAGAACAGGGTTGGTGCTAAATGCAGGCGTTCTGCTGTCCTCCATATGGCCAGCCAAATGACCAGCGAGTAGGCAGACCCGGTTCCTGCACGGTTGCGCGTCGAGCTGCTAGGGTGACCACCTGCGGGTGCTGGGGTAAGCAGCATGCTTGCCGAGATAGACGGTGCCTACTAGTAAGCGTGCTGTGTGCTGCCAGGAACAAGAGCTGCTCTAGAATTTACAAAAGGAGCTGCATACAGAATAGTACCGATGCGAATAAATACACGTGCATGCATAGACTAGTGAGGCCACTGCCAGAGTAACATGCTGCAAATGAAATGCAAAAAATGCAAATGCGGTGCAAAGAAAGGTACGTATCTGTATGAAGCTCCTTCAGAGCATCCAGAAGACCAAAAAAGCATTGCCCCTTCGACATCAACTAAGCCCACCTGCATATAGAGCGGTAACAAAGGGCCTAGTTGGGCCGGACAATGATGAGAGAGAGAGAGAACTACGCAGAGAAGGGGGAAATCCCTTCTTGCATATGTTAAGGGAGTGGACCCTCACCTAATGACAATGATGAACTTGTACCTATTCCACGTATGGCTTGAAGTGTGGGGTGCTTGGGATGCCATGTTGCAAGAGCCATGGGACAAGGTGATTGCCTATGCAAGTCCAAGGCAACCTGTCAGCATAAATTTGATCAAGCTTGCCACATATTATTCGTGGTTATGACAGGAGACATCCCTCAGCAGGAGTTGGAAGCTGGCTACCCCAAGGGTATGCCTAGGTATATCAGGCACAGCCAGCCCAGTAGACTGCACTTGAATGGGTTCAAGGCTCATTAGGGGAATGTTGTGGATCCACTCCAGCTTGATGTGCAGTTAGCCGGAGTGTGCATCACCTCATCTGATGTCCTCTGTGGACACGGGCCATCTTAACTCCGGATAACTCAAAACCTTACTCATACTGATAATTGTGTTTGTGCTGTGGCTTGGAGGGATATATGGTGGTCAGCATTGGCCGAGTCCTTCTTTGCTGTGATTTTCGCTCACTCGTACTCGTACCGCCTGTACTTGCCGGCACGGTGCGTGGGGCCCACTTCCCCTCATCCGAACAGTGTTGCGCAGAAAACAACTGGAGCCGCAACTAAAGTTGGTAAGCCGTATGGCATAACAATTTCAACCTGGCTTTGCCCATATATTTGTGTCAGTATCTCAGTAAATCCTTGTTGTGTCGCATGGAAAGCACTGCCTCACCGATCTTCACCAGGCATGGCCTACAAGATTGACTTACAACACCAGCAGTAATGCTGCCGCGCACAAAATACACCCTGGCAGGTGTCTAATAACAAATAAAGCTTAAGACACGAGAGACCATATAACAGCGCATGGGTCCAGAAGTCCCACGGCACTGACCATTCTCGCTAAGAAGCTGCGTCTATGTCACTTTCATTTGAATTCCCGGGCTGGCATGTACCAGCTCAGTCTCCCACCGGCCCCAAACGCGAGGCCCCGGCTGAACTAAACTGGGAGAACGATCTTGACGTAAGCACGGGCACCTCATCCCTTTGTCCGTTCAGCTTATGTCCGCGAATCTCCCAATTGCTCGCACAAGGCATGCTCGGTGCAGCAGGAGAGGATACCTCAATAGGCGGTCCTTAACCCTAACCCGATCCTAAACCCTAATCTCGAACCCTTGCAGGAGCTATCAGGAGCAGAGGATGAGGAGCTACAGACAGAAGGAGTTGCAGAAGGCTCTGAAGACCGCCATGGGGGTTGTGAACCCCCTGAGGCAGAACAAGGGCATGATACAAGCAGCAGTCCAGCTGCTAAGCAAGCACGACATTGTGATGAAGGTATAGAGTTGGCATGTAAATGCAGGCAGAGTGTGGGACCCCACTCTGCAGCCTTGCTTGTTCGTCTAATGGATGTGCAGGTGTCAGGCAGTACATGATGGATGCTAATGTACTGCTTTTGGTCCTGCCTCTGCAGGTGTCGGGCAGTACATGATGGATGCAAATGTACTGCTTTTGGTCCTGGCACATTTGGACCTGAGGGAAGTAGCAGCTGCCAGTCAGGTGTGCAGTACCTGGTGCAACATCATCAGGGGTAGTGATGGACTGTGGAGGCAGCTGCAACAGGACATGCTGGGTAAGCTAGTTGGAGGGGAAGGGGAAGAATTTTGGGCGGGGGAGGCGGGAGAGCATGGGGGGGGGGGGGGAGGCAGCAGCTGCAGCAGGACATGCTGGGTAAGCTAATTGGGAGGGGGAATGGGTAAAGAACTTTCAGCCGGGGAGGGGGGAGCGGGGGGGGGGGGCAATTTGGAGGTTGGGGGAAGCGACTTGGGGGGGCGGAGGGGGCGAAGGTAGCAACTTGGGAGGGGTGGGGTAAGCAATGGTGGGGGGTGGGAGGGGGGTTCAGCAAATTGGAAGGGGGGAGAAGCATTTTGGAGGGGAGGGGGGGGGCATGTGTGTGCAATTTGGCGGACCTATGAAGGTGAATTTGTCCGACCTGTGAAGGTTGAGGTTACACTTTACCGGGGATTAGCATGTCCCCTTGCATGATTCATGCTCATGGGCGAAACGGGAATGTTTCAATTTGCCCCAACGGTTTACAGTGCCTGGTCCTCCTTCTCGTCCTGCTGCTGCTGCTTTCGCGGATGTGTAGGTTTTGGGTGGGATGCCAATCCTTTCAAGGGCGCAAAACTGGTGCCACCTTCAGGACAGACCGAATGGGCGAAGAGGAAGCAGGAAGGTTTCACTTTGCCCCCGTTGTGTTCATTGGCTGTTCGTGCTGCTGCTGCTGCTGCTGCTTTTGTGTAGGTTCTGGATGGCATGCTGACCCTTTCAAGGGCGGGAAACTGGTGCAGCTGCAACCACCTCTTGCTGGCAATGCAAGGCTCAGGCTCAAGTCCACTCTGTCCACAACCTCGGTAAGGATACCGTACTGCTGCTAATGTTTTGCCAGGCTAGATGTTTGAAGGCGCCCAAAATGCTTCCCAGAACGGTTTCCGAGGCTAATCCTTTTCAAAAGGGTCTGGCTCAGGTCCACACTTCCTCGGCAAGAATGACATGCTGTTGGGCAAGGCTGTGAATTTATGAATCTAAGCGCTATAACATAAACGATCGTGATGCTAAACCTAAAACCTTTTGGCTCAAGGCCCCCCTGTCCAAATCAAGGGGCCTGCGGCCGTCACGGAGAAGAGCGGGTGGGAGCAGTGCTTGAGCGGTGACGATGCGCGATACATGTGGTATCCAGAGAATAAAAGAGGCTTTGTATATGGGTTTCAGAGCCTGCAATGTAATCCCTCCGAGAGCTGAAGCTCTTCTCTGGGTAAAATCTCGGTAAGAAGGACATGCTGTTGGACTATGCTGTGTATTCATTACCGTAAACCCTAAAACCTACTATGATACATGGCCCTAAAACCAAATCCTGAGAGTAAACCCTAAATCATAAGCGATGCATGACCTAAATTGGTAAAAGTCAAACCATTCATGACCCTAAAACCTAAACGGTTCATTATTCTAACCCCCAAAGCCTACTGCAGCAGCAGCTGTAGTGCTATGCTGTACATGGCTTTGGGGGCCGTATTGTGCATTGTGATTGTGCATGCATATCTTGAGGTACCGGGCAGGCTAGCAAGTACCGGTGAAGCCACACTTCTCCCCCAATAAAAAAGGTGAAAACCCCTAGCACCTTAGCATGTCTCCTGTCATGCTCCCCTCAGTGACTGTCCTGAACATAACCTGAGGGGTAGCAAAAAAAACCTTAGCCCTGGGTAATGTCACCATGGGTGCTCAGACTTTGATTCTTTACGACGGACAGAGGAGAACTGCAGAAATAGTGTGGTGAACACTAACTCCAATGAATTGATGGGATCTGATGATGGCCAACAGGCCGCAACGCGTAATCCCACACACTTGATGTGAGAATTCACGATTGAAAGAAGAATGGGTCAAAAGAAGAATGGCTCTGGCGTCTAACTATAGCCGCTGCCTTGTTCTACGCAAAGGCTATGAATTCCTCCTTGAGGCCTTCGCTGCTTTTGACGCTCTTGCTGCCCTAGCAGTGGCAGTAGCAAATGCTGCTTAGGCATATCATGAGCTGTTCAAATATGTTTGTACTCTGCGGCTGGAGATGCAACAAAAAAGCCATCGTCTCCATATAAGCACCACCCTTTCCATGTTCCTCTGCAGGTTGCACTTCGCTGCCTGGTTCTGTGTATATATAGTACATTTCCAAGGTACTGCCATTGCTAGAAATGGCAGTACCTTGGAAAGACGGCAAATGCTCCCAATATTTCAATTCGATCCATGCCACAGCCCCCCTTCCCTTTAAATGGTCCCGATAAGCAGTAGCTTTCCCATGTCCTTGTGCAGGTTGCACTGCGCTTTCTGGTTCTCCGGAAAGGCTATGAGTTCCTCCTTGAGGCCTTTGCTGCCCTAGCAGTGGCAGTAGCAAGCTCTGCTGAGGCTGTGCGGGAGAGGGGTGGAGTACGCCAACCAGCAGTACGGCTTACACATGTGGATCAGTTGTGGGACCTGCCCTCGAGCTCCAGCAGGAGTAATGCTTTACAGGTAAGGTTTCTTTTGCTATATCTCAATCTTTATTAACCCTTTTTTAATCTTGAAAGAATTTAAAGATAAAGAATATGAAAAGAAAAGTTCAATAAAATGCTTCACAGGTAGGGGGATGTGAGAATAGGGGCAAATCAGATAGAGTGACTGCCCTGCTGTCTACCTAGGGGTGAGGTAATGTAATGCACGGACTGAGAAGTTTCAGTGCATGGGAGTTTACACGTAGGTACGAGAGCAGGAGAATAGCCGCAAGTCAGGCCACATGGATCTGCAGTGTTTTCTCTGCTGTACAACATCTGCAAGAGGAGGGTACCGCTACTCACTCAAGCGCTCACAAGAGCTTACATAAGCAGATGTAAATGCAGAAGGGTTATCATTTGTGAAATGGAATGGAAGTAACTTGAATAGCTTCAGCAAAGTGGGTCGTCGCATGCCTTTTATGAGCAGTGTGGCACTGAGGCTGGACGTATTGTTGTCTGGTGCGCCCAGCACTACTTGCAGCAGCTGTATTCCCATTAAAAGCAAAAGTGCTTGAGCTCGGACAGAAACCACTGAGCCTCAAAAGCTGTTCCATACTCAGCTTCCTCTGCCAAAGTCAATATGGAAACTGGTAAGAGTGTGAAAGAATTTGCCCTCCGCACTCAACCAGCAGGCACCTTGGCAAGTGGGGATTTGATTACCCAGAACTTTTGACCCACATTTCTACCCACGGCATGTACTGCAGGTGGATGAGCGGTACAGTGCGTTGGCAGTACAGCGGATGGTACAGAAGTTGAGCAATGACAATTGGCAGCTGCTGTATGAAGGCTATGCTGCAGCACTGACAGCAAGAGCAGATGTGCTGGCTCAGCAGCTGCGGCAGCGGCAGGAGCAGAGAGTTAAAGAAGTGACTGAAGCAGAGGGACCTTTGGTAGGAGTTGGGCAGCTTGGGGAGGTGGAAGGGAAAGATGATGGTTTGGGAGGTGAGCTTTTGCAGCAGGAGCAGCGAGACCACCCGCAGCAGGAACAAGAGGGCAACCAGCACCACCACCAGCAGCAGCGGGAAGGGGACAGCCAGCAGCAGCAGCAACAGGAGCAGCAGCAGCAGCAGCAGCAGTGGCAAGTTGAGGAAGTGACTGAGCATGAGACTGGAGATGCTATATTACAGCACCAGCAGCAGCAGGGGGCGGGTGATATGGGGTATGAGAAAGAGGATCATTATCAGAAGGCAGGACTGCTACTGGAGCAACGACAGCAACAGCAGGGAGAAGATGGATATGGTGTTTTGCAGGAAGATGCAGCAACTCCAGTAGAAAAGGGTGGAAAGGGGGCTGCACCTGGAGCATTACCATCACCACTGTCGCAAGGAGCAGTAGCAGCACCAGGAACGACAGTGATAGTGGCAGCAGGAGCGGCAACAACAGCGGCAACAACAGGGTCAGCAGCAGCCGCGACAGCGGCACCAACAGCAGCAGCAGGAGCGGCATTGACAGCAGCAGCACCAAGAGCAGCAGCAGCAGCGGCAGCAGCAGGACCGATAGAGGCAGCAGGAGCGGCGGCGACAGCAGCAGCATCAAGGGCAGCGGCAGCACCAACAGGGACAGCTGAGGCAGCAGCATCAGAGGCTGGTGTGGCTATGTTACAGCAGCTGCTTGCCCATGAGCCTGAAATGGTCAGTGCAGCAGCAGGAGTAGGTGAGGGCCTTTCCTTAGTTTAGGGTTTAGTATGATGTTATGTGTGAGGTCTCAGGTGGGGGGGGGGTCTCAGGTGGGAGTGGGGAGGGGATAGGGTTTAATGTTAAGGATCAGTGCAGCAGCAGGGATAGGTGAGGGCCTTTTCCTAGTTTAGGGTTTAGTAAGCATATTATGTGTGAGGTCTCAGGTGGGGGGAAGGTGTCTCAGGTGGGAGCGGGGAGGGGATAGGGTTTAATGTTAAGGGTCAGTGCAGCAGCGGGGATAGATGAGGGCCTTTCCGTAGCTTAGGGTTTAGTATGATATTATGTGTTAGCTCTTAGGTGGGAAGGGGGAGGGGTCTCAGGTGCAAGGGGGGAGGGTATAGGGTTTACAGTTTAGGGTCAGTGCAGCAGCAGAAATAGGTGAGGGCCTTTTCCTAGTTTAGGGTTTAGTATGCCTATTATGTGTTTAGGTTCAGGTGAGCGGGGGGGAGGGGATAGGGTATAAGGTTTAGGGTCAGTGACGCAGCAGGACCAGGTGGGGGCCCTTCCCTGTTTTAGGCATGGGCTTATTACGCTCTTGTCTGTGAGTGCTGCTCTTTTGTGTGACATTTGCCTGTGACTGCTTTCTGTGGGATGTTGTCAATCAGAATGCATATGGCCATCGTGATGCGGTCAGCTTCGTGTGGGGGTCATTTACCTCGAGCTCAAAAGCCCAGAATAGCCCTGCTTAAGCCCATCTGCACCCTACAGGGTACACAGCTCTTGGTTTCATCACTTGGCACATAAGGCTGCAGACCATCAGCAGTGGTTTGCAGACCATCAGCAGTGGTTTAGCTTCTTGTGGACCTTTCCCTTTCAGCTCAGAAGCCAAAAACAGCCCTGCTTAGGCCCATCTGCCTATTAGACCCTATACGGTACATGGCTCGTGATTTTATCATTTGCAGCACATGCTGTAAGTATCCTCTCAGCAAGGTTGGTCCCTCGTTTATTCAGCAAAGACAATGATGATGTATTCCTCCAGCAAGGCTGGTCGTCAATTGTAAAGCAAACACAAGCTGTTGCATTATTTTGAGGTTATGGCTGCTCTAGTGGCGCCCTCAGAGTGATTTCACCCCGTCTCTCCTTTTTGCTGTAGGCCCTCGTCCAGCAGCAGCCATAGATCTATGGAAAGATGTGATGTGGAATTAAAACCTAAACCCTAAATTAACCCTGAAACCCCATATCCTAAAACCCTGAAACCCTATCTGTCTCCTTTTGCCGTAGGTCCTCGTCCAGCAGGAACCATAAAGCTATGAAAAGACTTGATGTGGAATCAGAACCTGAACCCTAAAATAAAAACGAAACCCTTCATCCTAAGAACTCAAAACCCTGTCTGTTCCCTTTTGTCGTAGGTCCTCGTCCAGCAGCAGCCATAGAGCTATGGAAAGATGTGATCCAATTGTGGGCTCAATACCGTAGATGGTTGGATCTGCTGGTTGCTCGCTGTGGTTTGTTGGGTGCTAGGGTTACTGCAGCACGGCAGCTGCTGGGGCCAGGGTGTAGCAAGAGGAGTGCTGCTGCCCTGCCTCATCTGCTGAATAAGGGACTTCTCGTGTTTAGGTCTCAGGTGGGGCAGGGGCGGATAGGATGCAAGGGGGTGGAGATTGGGGGGGGGGGGGAAGGGCGGGATTAGTCCTGTTGCCTGCCTCATCTCCTGAATAAGGGACTGCAAGTGGAGGTTTCAGAGGGGGGGAGGGGGGAGGGTTTAGGGTGCAAGAGGAGTGCTGCTGCTCTGCCACATCTGCTAAATAAGGGACTGCTGGTGTTTAGGTCTCAGGTGGGAGGGGGGAGGGGGAAGGGGATAGGGTTTGAGGTTTAGGGTGTAAGAGGAGTGCTGCTGCCCTGCCTCATCTGCTGAACAAGGGACTGCTGGTGTTTAGGTCTCAGGTGGGAGGGGGGAGGGGGAAGGGGATAGGGTTTGAGGTTTAGGGTGTAAGAGGAGTGCTGCTGCCCTGCCTCATCTGCTGAATAAGGGACTGTTGGTGTTTAGGTCTCAGGTGGGGGAGAAATCGCTGGGATCTTAAATGGTGTACAAGTTTTTCACCTGCTGAATTAAGCGGGAGGGGGTGGAAGGGTGGATATGGGGCTGGGGGTGAGGGGGGAAGGGGTGGAGATTCGGTGGGAGTATGTAGTGCTAGTGGTGTAGCAAGAGAAATGCTGCTTTTGAATGAGTTACTGCTGGTGTTGGGGAGGTTCGGGTTGGGGAGGGAAGGGGAGAGAATGGGGCCAGAAGGGGGAAGTTGCCGGGTGTTGCGAGGGAGGTGGATGGCGTTGAGGATTTGTGTGTGGGGGGGGGAGGGGGTCAAGAGCAACAGGTGCATTAAGTTGACAGGGGGGATCTGGGAACTCTGTGGACTGGTCGAGGGAGGTGGGTGGTGTTAGGTTTTAATAGGGTGGGGGGCAAGGGCAGCAGGTGGTGGATGTAGGCCAGACATGGTAGTTGAAAACTAATAACAGTAATAACATCAAATGTATGGATCACATGGAGCAATGGAGGTTTTGGGTGTTTTTGACCTAGCTGTTGGACCTCATGTTCAGGCATATGTTGTCTTTGATCCCTGCCAAATACCACCCGTATTCTGTTGCACCTCGCTGTTTTTTGTGGCAGCTTGAGGTGCGGGGCCTATGGCACTTTCTGCTATTGCGTATCATGAAATGTGATAATAATGAATCACGTAGGGACCCGGTCAGCAGCAGCAGGGGGATCAATGTGGGAGTCTTGCAAGGAATTGAGGTGGTTGGCGTTTGGGGTTTGCATGTTTTGCCAGTTGCTGTTGGCTGCCTCTAGACCCTGCTGCTGCTCATAAACCCTGCACCCTAAAGACTATCCGCTAAGCCCAAATGCTTCGCATGGTTTTCCAGGTGCTGCTAGCTGCTGGTCTACGTCAATCCTGCTGCTGCTCATAACTGCTAATCCCTAAATACAAACCCTGAACCCTGCTGCTCCTTAACCCTAAACCCTGATACTTTGTCGCATGTTTCGCCAGGTGCTGCTAGCTGCTGGTCTACGTCGGCCCTGCTGCTGCTCAAAATCTCTAATCCCTGAGTATAAACTTTAAACCCTGCTGCTCCTTAACCCCAATGCTTTGCATAATTTGCCAGGTGCTGCTAGCTGCTGGTCTACGTCGACCCCTGCAACAAGGAGCAATATGGCTATCAGCAGTGGCAGGGGTAGATGGTGAAGCTTGGCGCAGCGGTTTAGGGCTGTCCGAAGAAGACTTAGGGACGCTTGTAGCTGCCAGGAAGCTGGTGACGGAGTTGGATGTGTGGGATGATGCGAGTCAGCCTGCAATCATGCAAACACATGAGAAGTTTAGGTCTTGTTTTGGGGTTTTAGTCATGAGGGATGGGCGGGTGGAGAAGTTTGGCTTGAGGGAGAGGTAGTTCGGGAGCGTGCAGAACGGTATGTATAGATTGTTGGTTCCTTTGACTGTTGGTTTTAGGAGGATATATGGTGGAAAGTGAGCAGATCGGGGGGCTGGTAACGGCACGATCAGAGTTAAGTTGAACTATCAGTCCACTTGCATGCATGAACGATTGAAGCCATTTCATTGCGGAGGGAGTATGGACAGATCATGGGATGCATGGTCCATGTTATTCGGTTTGGAGGAGTAACATAAAAGGGCTTGCAAAGAGTACATGCCGCCTTCGTGCAGCCGACCAGCCGGTTGATCGCACTAGAGTACAGACATCTGACGACACAACGACCCATCCAAGTGGTACCGATCCAGTAGTCGGTGGTACTAGGTGCCGAGCTAATCATGCAGGCGTTCCAGTTCTTCCGGCCTCCGCCGTACGGGCACAGGCAGTGCCAGCGAGTGAGACAAACCCCAACCCTCGCACGCTATGCTTCACGCAACGGGCTGCTAGGGTGTCGGACCGGCACCTGCACAGTGTGAAAGCAGGTGTGGCGGCCAGCAGCATGCTAGCGGCTAGCGAGATAGACGTGCCAATGCGTGATGGAGGGTGCTGCGAGGACTCACCCGCTGCTCTAAATCTGTACTGAAGGAGCTACATACACAATCAGTCCGCAGTGCAAATAATACAGATGGCATGCATACAATCCATCACATGCACACATACACCCATCACGACATACATGCGTGCTCCCGTGCGCAATCCCATCAACTGCGTAACACGTGCAAATGGTATTCCACCCATCTCGCAAAAGTACCTGGGCATTTCAGGGGGGTATCCACTCTGTAATCTGTCGGAAAAGTGATATATGCACCTCAAAACTTCATTAACACCTGTTCATTAACACCTCAAAACTTCATTAACACATGTTCGCGCACCTTCGACTGAGACCGACTACCCTCTGAGACCGACTACCCTCTGGAGCCACTAAAAGGAGATACTCACTGGGGGCTCAGGCTTGTTCTGGCCGTCCCATAGGAGTTACTACAATCACTCTCCGCTGATCGTGCCACATCTGCTGAACTAGGACATTGGTAGGCCACTCCCCATCCCCATCCCCCTAACCCCCCTCCCCAGGCCCCCCCCCAGGCCCCTCCCCAGGCCCCCCCCCTAAACCCCCTCCCCAGGCCCCCCCCGGGCCCCTCCCCAGGCCCCTCCCCAGGCGGCGGGCCCCTCCCCAGGCCCCCCCCTCCCCATCCCCATCCCCCTAATCCCCCTCCTCAGGCCGTCAGCTCTCTTACCGGCTGACAATGCACGGTCGGACGAATGCCACGGCACAGACATTCACGGACGCACCTGAAGAAACGCGCCTGGCGCTGTCTGGGCGAACACTTGCGGGTCAACTAGTCCTAGGGGGATGTACACGGGCTGCTGCCCTAGAGAGAGAGAGAGAGATCGACGCGAGGAGACCGTGTATTGTTCTCCAGCGTGGGATTGTGGGAAGGGTTCCTTGGTGTAAAGATTACACGGATCCCTTACCATAGCTGCTGCCCTATATACGTTATAGCTAGTATGGTTCAGGGCCCCCTGGGCTGGGGGCACGCCAGGGGGCCTTGCCCAGACATGACATGGTCTCTAGTAAGACTCTAAAGGCACACGGTATGGTACGAGCACCGAAACACGCAGTTCAGGCAAGCCTGCAGCAGCGCATCCCACGATGGCCGAGCCAGCAACTTTCCAGGCAGCGCAGCTGAGCCCCTGAATGGCCGCGCATGTAAGCTACGGAGCAATTAAAGCTTCCTGGCGCCCTCGGCGCCTCCCCCCGCGGCCTCTCCGTGCAAAACAGTACACAATCGCGCTCTCGAGACTCGCGCGCGCGGTTTTCGCAGGGTTCAAAGTCGGGGCGTCTCTTCATCTGATGGCTTGCCGAAACGTCGTAGAGATGGGGGTGGAATAAGGGACTGCTGGTGTTTAGGTCTCAGGTGGGAGGGGGAAGGGGATAGGGTTTAAGTTTTAGGGTATAAGAGGAGTGCTGATGCCCTGCCTCATAAGTGACTGCTGGTGTTTTGGTCTCAGGTATGGAGAAAGTGCTGGGATTCCAAATGGTGTGCAATTTTTTCTCCTGCTGAGTTCAAACGGAGGGGGTTGTTATGGGCAGGGGGTGAGGGGGGAAGGGGTAGAGATTCGGTGGAAGTATGTGTGCCAGTGGTGTAGCAAGAGAAATGCTGCTGCCCTGCCACATCTGCTGAATGAGTTGCTGCTGGTGTTTAGGTCTCAGGTGGGGCGAGGGGGGGGGAATAGGGTTTAAGGTTTAGGGTGCAAGAGAAGTGCTGCTGCCCTGCCTCATCTGCTGAATGAGTAGGACACGGAATGAGTAGTAAGGAATATTGTTTGATGCCTTGTAAGTTGGTATACCTTCGGGATCTTGCCCACACCGCTGGTAGAACTAGCTACTGGCAGTTGTGATGTAAGAGGAGTTCATGGGTTTCTCCTGTAATTAATGTAGAAAGGGGTGTTTTTCAACCCTTCATGGTGTGCGTTGTTGATCGCAAACTCAATTTGAGTTAGGTGCTCATCCCAATCATCATGAGTGGGAGAGACGTAGTGACGGATCATATCTTCTACAATCCTGTTCATGTGCTCAGTCTGCCCGTTAGACCTAGGATGATAGGCAGTACTAAAGCATTGTTGAATCTTCCAAAGTCTGCAGAGTTCTTTGAAAAATCCAGATGTGAATTGTGTACCTCTGTCTGTGACAAAAGCACATGGTAAACCATCATCACAGTGGTACTGAGCCCAGCAGCACCGCTCCATGCCGACATTGAGGCCCTGCAAAGTGCATTGGTGTGCTGCTGTGCCATTAACAGCGTGCTGCTCTGGAGCAGGGTGCTGCACTTCATGTCTGCCTTCAGGTAAGGGGGTGTGCTGTTTCTGCATCCGAGGGCGTACACTTTGAACTGAGGGTTTGCTGCTGCTTCTAGCGTGTGTGCATCTGCAACTTATGACTTGTTGCAAGTCAAAACAAAACATGTGCAGCTATCTTTCAGGGAACATTCTCTGTGGGCCTTCGTGCATTGCACAAACAAACCCAGATCTCATCAGTATCATGCCGCTGGTTGCTACCAAGAGTGACTCTAACAGTGGCCAACACCCGGTGTTTGGCAAATGCTCCTTCCTTCTCCCTGCCTATGCACTGCAGCTCTACAGGGCCCATGGTGTGCATGGTGCTTGAGATCATCAAAGACATGAGGCACTTCCTGCTGCTGCTGGCCTGCATGGTGCTGGGCTTTGGGAGTGCCTTTTATCTCCTATTCCGCACAGCAGCTGCCCCTCTCAGCGAAGATGCCTCAGCAGCCTTTTCTGATGTTCCTCGCACCTTGGTTACCATGCTAGCAGCCATGGTGGGCAGCTTCGATCAGACGGTGTACTATGAGGCGGAGGTGGCATGGCTGGCTGTCACTCTGCTGGTAATCTATGTGGTGCTGATGGTGGTGGTCCTCCTGAACTTGCTGATCAACATCATGGGAGGATCTTATGAGAGGGTGAGCCTGGGTGTACCAGGGGGTGAACCTGAGAGTGTGAGCCTGTGAGGGTGAGAGGGTCAGCTTGGGCGTACAACGGGGAAGGAAAAGGAGAAGGGGAGGAAATGTGGGGGTTTTAAGCTAGCGGGCCAGCCACATAAGCATGACTGGACAGGCCACGACCAAGCAGACTACATTCATACTGCAATATCTCTGGTGGCCGTCCATATGCTGCTCATGGTGGCGGATGGAGGCTCTCGTAAGCGCAGCCCAATGCATGCATTGTGAGCAATTTAGCTTCATGTTGAAATTGGTGCAGGGTTTTTACTCCTAGGCTGTGAAGGAAGGAACCCTTGCAGCAGGCTAGGTGGCGCATGTGCTCCCTGGCTTTATCTGTTCTTTTGCCTCTACCTCCCCTCCGCCCCGCCACTGCCCAGGTGAAAGAAGAGAAAGATGCCCAGTTTCTCCGCGGCAGGGCTGCAATGATTGACGAGATGGAGGCCATGCTGCTTGGCCCATCACTGTGGGCCATAAACAGGAAGATGCAGCCCTACCTCCACTACCTGGTTCCCCGGCCAGATGCAGGCAAGCAACAGCAGCAATGGGGGCCAGGTCAAGAGGGGCAGCAATGGGGTGGGAAGACCGTGGGGCCAGGAGCAGGAGGGGGCAGAGGGGATGGGCCAAGAAGCAGCGAAGGTGCAGCAGAGCAGCAACTGCTGGGCTGCAACAGAGAGGAGTTGAGAAAGATGATGTTGGAGGTGCTGCAGGAGTGGCAGCAGCAACAGCAACTGCAGGTGATGAGTCACTTCATGCCTTCCACTGGTACTTGAGAATGTGGTTCGACAGAACATTCCCATTACGTTTGAAGGTCTTTAATACATCTGGAGCAGTACTTAACAAACCAGACTGGCACACCTGCATAATCGATTGGGTCACTGTTTGGCTGTACCCAGGGTACTCACCAGTTCCCGAGAGGCGTTTGGCCATGTACAGTCACGGTAGCTCCAGGCAGATCCTACATCCAAAACCTCACAACAGTACATGCTCAACAGTCCCACTGCACTCAAATCGGGCCATTGTACAGCACACAATGTTTCCTCCCTTCTCTGCATAGCTCTCCCTCTCTCTCTCACATTATATGGATCAGGATCCAAGAAAGCGGTTGCTGCCTTTGTCTCTGAGTGCTTGGACCGCTCTCGGGCGTTTTGAATTTTGAGGGACCGGACTTACTTCCATATGTGACAAGAGAGACTCTTCAGGAGTTAGGTCTCGCTGAGTACACGTTCGTCTAATTATGATGACTTTGTTGATGAGTTTAGTTTCGAGTTATATGCCTCACTAGAGTTGGCTCCGGTACGGGCGCCCCCGTTGCGTTGTGGGGCCAACTTGTAATATGTACATAGCGCACATATTGCTCGATGGTTTCTTCATAGTCTCACTCTCTGACTTCATTCTGCTGAGAGGGTCTGAGTTTAAACTCCGCATCCTTGTAGATCATCCTTGTAGATCATCCTTGCAGATCATCCTTGTAGATCATCCTTGTAGATCATCCTTGTAGATCATCCTTGTAGATCATCCTTGTAGATCATCCTTGTAGATCACCATGGGGGTTCTGAGCCCCCTTTGGCAGAACAAGGCCATGATACAAGCAGCAGCCCAGCTGCTAAGCAAGCACGCCACTGTAATGAAGGTACAGAGTTGGCATGTATATGAGAAACATCACTGCAGAGAGTTCCGGCCCGTGCAGCACCTCCCACAATCATGACTCCAATCCGTTTGTTGGTGTGTGTTGAGGGAGACCGATGCCTGGCATGTATGCAGGCAGAGTGTGTGACCCCACTCTGCAGCCTTTCCTGTTCATCTGATGGATTGGATTGGGTGGACCAGGCATCATGGTGAGGTCTCCACTCCTTAGAATGAAGACATGCACTGAAGGTCTGATAGTAGAAGCTAATGCCACGACAGCATGGCAGCATCTAGTACCTATCTAAGTGCCGCCATGCACGGCAGGTGCTAGATCGGCTTATGATTAGATAATATAATGTAATGTAGTGTGCATCTGCAGTGTGGCATATCGTAATTCTCTTTTTTTCTGGGTTCTTCCTGAGTGCGGGCCTTCTCCATTTTGCACCACACTGACAGCCTGGATTTCTGGACTCCTTATGAACACTATGATCAGTATCTGCTAGCTGGATTGATAACTTGGTGCGTCTGTTTTACTAAATGGATTTGGATGGTCTGTCCTACTGCTATGATGTCGCTTTTGTTTACTGCTGCTTCTACATGCACGTTTTGAGGCTCTGGCAATGGTCACTTGGAATTAGACCACACGGAACTTTGATACAACATGTATGGCAGCTACCCCATTCCAGTGAATTTCCTGCTGTTGCGGGAGCTTGGAGAGGTAGTCAACCCTAAAGAATGCCATACCTAGAGATAAGCAGAGGCACTGCTTAGATGACCGCATTGGGCATACTTTACCAGTTTCCAGGCTCCCATGGCACAGCAGATGAAAACCTGCTTTCCTTCCCCATGCTGTTGGAAAAAAGATGACCGATGCAAAAGCTAAGCCATAAAACCACTGAAGCTAGTGAGACCACATCCATTGTACTTGGATGCTGATCCCCAAAGTTGCCAGCTGGCCAGTTCTCCAACACCATGTGATCACAATCCACATGTTGCTGCGGAGGTGTCAGGCATTACATGGTGGATGCTAACGTACTGCTTTTGGTCCTGCCTCTGCAGGTGTCAGGCAGTACATGATGGATGCTAATGTACTGCTTTTGGTCCTGCCTCTGCAGGTGTCAGGCAGTACATGATGGATGCTAATGTACTGCTTTTGGTCCTGCCTCTGCAGGTGTCAGGCAGTACATGATGGATGCTAATGTACTGCTTTTGGTCCTGCCTCTGCAGGTGTCAGGCAGTACATAATGGATGCTAATGTACTGCTTGTGGTCTCGCCTCTGCAGGTGTCAGGCAGTACATGCTGGATGCTAATGTACTGCTTTTGGTCCTGCCTCTGCAGGTGTCAGGCAGTACATGATGGATGCTAATGTACTGCTTTTGGTCTCGCCTCTGCAGGTGTCAGGCAGTACATGATGGATGCTTATGTACTGCTTTTGGTCCTGCCTCTGCAGGTGTCAGGCAGTACATGATGGATGCTAATGTACTGCTTTTGGTCCTGCCTCTGCTGGTGTCAGGCAGTACATGATGGATGCTAATGTACTGCTTGTGGTCTCGCCTCTGCAGGTGTCAGGCAGTACATGCTGGATGCTAATGTACTGCTTTTGGTCTTGCGTCTGCAGGTGTCAGGCAGTACATGATGGATGCTGATGTACTGCTTGTGGTCTCGCCTCTGCAGGTGTCAGGCAGTACATGATGGATGCTAATGTACTGCTTGTGGTCCTGCCTCTGCAGGTGTCAGGCAGTACATGATGGATGCTAATGTACTGCTTTTGGTCCTGCCTCTGCAGGTGTCAGGCAGTACATGATGGATGCTAATGTACTGCTTGTGGTCTCGCCTCTGCAGGTGTCAGGCAGTACATGCTGGATGCTAATGTACTGCTTTTGGTCCTGCCTCTGCAGGTGTCAGGCAGTACATGATGTATGCTGATGTACTGCTTGTGGTCTTGCCTCTGCAGGTGTCAGGCAGTACATGATGGATGCTAATGTACTGCTTTTGGTCTTGCGTCTGCAGGTGTCAGGCAGTACATGATGGATGCTAATGTACTGCTTTTGGTCCTGAGCAAGCTTCAAAATAGCGCAGCAGCCAGGCAATGCTTTCAGTTGGACTTGTCAAACAGGTTCAGCTGCCTGGTAGGGGCTCCTTTGATACATCACAGGAGGAATGGGGGCGGCTACAAGCAGCAGCGCAGCAAGCAGCACATGTTGTTGGTTTAGACCTCCCACAGCGGCAGCAGCCACGTGACTTTGCCCTTTCAGCCAGGACAATGCAGAAAATAGAGCGGAAGCATGCAGCCCATGCAGCAGCGTTGAATAAGCCAGGTGCAGTCAGTAAGGCAGCGTTCAGAGCAGCCAACATTGCTGCCAAGGCGGCAGTACGCAGAGATCAGGAGCGGTACTACAAGCAGCAAGCTGAATATGCGGAAGCAGCTTTGAAGGGTGGGAATTTGGGTGTTTTCCACAAGCATGTCCAGCGCATCTTTGGTAAGCAGCAAGGTAGTAAATCTGCTGCTCCCATGTCTGTGCTTGGGGGTCCCGATGGAAAGCAGGTGTTGCAGAGCAGAGAAGAGGTGGTGAAGAGGTTTGCTGAGCACTTTGCAGATGTGCTGAATTGCCCAACTACCTTAGACCCGGAGATGCAGAAGACCATCGAGGATCTGGTGCAGCAGGTTGAGCAAGGGAGGGGAGCTATGAAGCAGCCTGATAGTGCAGCAGAGTTGCCTACTCTTCAAGAGGTTATTGAAGCTGTGCAGGCATGCCGCAATGGAGCGTCTCCAGGTGTTGATGGTATTGGTGCACCTATGCTAAAGCTTAGTGGGACCATGGTTGAGTGGTTGCATCGAGTTATAGTTGCTGTGTGGCAATCGGGGTGTGCACCTGTTGAGTGGAAGAGGGCCTTGCTGGTAGCACTTTACAAGGGCAAGGGGGAGCGAAAGCTGACTGATAACTATAGGGGCATCAGTCTTCTGAGCATACCTGGCAAGGTTTATGTGCTAATCCTCCTATCAACCTGGCAAGGATCAGTTCCCATGTGGATGCACAGCTGTTGGATAGCCAAAGTGCCTTCAGGAAGGGTAGGGGCCTCACGGATGCTCTGTTCACCATACCGGCAAGTCATATCGAGGTGTGTAGAGTTCAATGAACCTCATTTTATGGCTTTTGTGGATCTGCGCAAGGCATATGACTCAGTTCCGAGGGAGTCGCTTTGGCAGATACTGCGTGTGTATGCCAAGTTGGTGGAGCTGTTGGAAGACCTGCATAAGGGTACTCAGGCAGCTGTGCGGATGGGTGGGTCTATGTCTGAGTGGTTTGATGTGAGGGGTGGAGTGCGGCAGGGCTGTGTGATATCTCCTTTGTTGTTCAACATATACATGGATTTTGTGGTGAAGCAGGCTTTGGCCCAGATGCCAGAGGGCTGTGGTGTGGAATTGGCATATCATGCTCATGGCAAACTACAGCAAAAGAAGTGGGGCAAGGGCTGTCTAGAAGTGCTGTTGGTTTTGCTGTATGCAGACGACATGGTGTTGATGAGCAACGATAGGGGGGAGCTGGCTACCATGCTGAAGGTGATGGACAAGGTCTCTGCTGGTATGGGCTTACGCATCAATGTCAGTAAAACAGAGATCATGGCCATCAAGCTGAAGCCAAAGGAGGGTAGAGTGGAGCAGGAGGCAGAAGAGGTGGTTATCAGCGAGGGGGTGGTGAAGGAGGTGTCACAGTTCAAGTACCGTGGAAGTGTGCTTGTAGCTGATGGCAAGTTGGATGTGGAGCTCAATATCAGGAAGGGGAGGGCGTATGGCAGGTTTAACGCATTCAAGAAGCTGTGGGGTTCTAAGCATCTATTTGTGTCTACAAAAGTCAAGTGCTATAGGGCATATGTGTTGCCTATTCTGTTGTTTGGAAGTGAGACGTGGGCCCTGTCTAAAGAGCAGTCACGTATGCTTGAGCGGGTTCACACTAGCTGTCTTAGGAGCATCCTTGAGGTCAAGCTTTCTGATCGGCACAGCAATGCACATGTCAGGTCTGTATGTGGTATTGCATCTTTAGCTGCCATTATCACAACCAACAGGTTGAGGTGGCTAGGGCATGTGGGTCGCATGGAGGCTGGCAGGTTACCGCATATAGCTCTGTTTTCATCCTTGTATGGATGGGGTGTCAACGAGGGGAAGGCGTGGCGCACCTCCATTGAGGTGGGAAAAATGTGTGCTTAATGATCTGGGAGTGGGAGGTGTCTCTGAGGAGGATTGGGAGGGAAAATGTCAGCTTAAGTGTGTTTGGAGGACGATGCTCTGGGAGTTCAGTCACCCAGGGCAAGAAAGCAGACCTCTGAGGGCTTCTGGGAGGAGGAGGCAGCAAACTGCAGTGCAATATGCAGAGCGCTACTCAGTACCTTTCCCAGAGCCAGCAGCAGATGCAGCAGCAGAAGGGGTCGACCTGAATTGGTGGGAGCCAACAGCAGCTCCCACTAGGGTTTTGCTTAATCCGGAGGGATCTCCTCTACCCATGTTTCCGTCAGTTTGAGGGCTCCAGTTTTAATAGCCCTCTTGGTGTGCACGCCGTTGCATCTGGCTTCAACTCTGTGTTGCAGTGTTTTATGTGGCCTAAGTGGTTCATCTGTACGAGGGGTATCCATATGGTTGGCCGGCATGGAGTTGTGTGACTTCTGTTCATCAGCAGGGGTCGTGTGCTGCTTGGTCCTGAGTGACCCTGTTGGCATAGCTGGTTTTGCGTTTTGATTGATTGATTGATCTAATGCTTCCGATTGGGCTTTATCAGATAGTACAGCGGCTAACTACTAAACGGCGGCCCGTATTCTGTTCCACCTCGCTGCTCTTTGTGACAGCTTGAGGTGCGGGGCCTATGGCACTTATTGCCAATGACACCAATGACACCAATGACCACGAACGGGGACCTGGTTCGGTGAACTAGCCCCCTATGATTTAAGGCGCTCGTTTGGTGCTTGGGAGGTCGTGGGTTCGAACCCCATCAACGGCCGCTCCGACCCAGAGTGTGTTTGGGTACATATCGCTTCCACGCGGGGTGACGGGCGCACCGCACGCTGAATGGCGTAAAAGTGGATAGGGTATGGTACAATTACAAAGGTTGCGAACAATGTTCGATCTCCCATGGGCCACGAAGTAGGCCTGCAGGCTAGTGCCGGGAGGGGTTTCAGTCCCCCAACTTGTATTGTATTGTATTGGCCCTGAGCAAGGCATTAAACTGCTTGGCTTGCTGTTGACTGGGTCAACTGGTCAGCACATGGCAAGTCGAAATGGGCTGTCCTGACATACATTGGCTAGCAAGGGATCTAGGGTGGGCTGGTGGCAGCCATCGTGTCAGTTTTGGACAGGAACTTGAGTATGCCGTTGGAGCCTAAGTTGGCTCCTTGTGGGTGGCGCTGCCCCCACCGGCGCTCCGCTTTGACGGGGCCATTTGGTAATTGGTAATTGGTATTATTACTATGGCATATCATGAAATGTAATAATAAAAAACGGCGGCCCAATCAAAGTGTGGCCCTGCTGGGGGCAACGCCACCCACAAGATGCCAGTATAGGCTCCAATAGCAAACTCACTGCTTTCGCCCAAGAGGGCTGACACTGGCTGCCACCAGCCCACATGTAATCCTTTACGTATACCAAACAGTACTAGCAAATCGAACTGTCCCATAACAAGTGCGCCCACCCATGTTGGCAACACATCAGGCAACCCCTAACAGAAAGCCACAGCCACCGGGCGGATCTACAGCAGAGCTCACAAGCTGCTGCCCAACAGCAACAGCAGGGTCCACAGCAGCAGCAGCAGCAGCAAGGGCAACACGGCCTGGGTCCACAGCAGCATGGTCACTCCCATAACAGACTTGAGATACCACACGGTTTGAAAGTTACAAGAAGGAAAAAAACCCGGAGTCAACACGAGGCTCAAGGGGTTTCCACAAAACCAAACTCACTAAGATCCACTTCAATCAACTCAAACTCATCATTATCACTGCTAAAAACATCACCACAACTCTCTTCATCAAGAGATACCAGCCATGGCATGGCACCAAGCATCCATGCATGCCACACCTAGGGACGAAGGGTGCCACATACATGAGACAAATCGATGCACAGCTTTCGGGCTGTGCCGTGCCCCCGGCTGCACACACATATAGTGATGCAGCCGATGGGTCCTCCAAATCATTCATGGGAGCCTTCCAAACAGTACTTACTAAGCAATCAAATCAAACGGTACTTAGTTACTGAGCAGTGATTACCAAGCCCAAACACGACTGATGCACATCTTTGACCATCTTTGACCATCTTTGACCGAGCCAAATGTTATGCATCAGGCCTGGCGGCTGTCACAAATGTTGCAAAATCATTTAGCAGGTCTTACAAGGCGGGAGTAACCTGCGGTGTCAAAACTGACCCATATTGCATGACAGTCGGGTCATGAAGGGAAGATAACATCAGATCTTTAACACGAAGCATCCCTGGGCTTTGAAGGCCAAGTTCAGTTAGGGCCTAGACTAGGAGCCACACATAAAACCCCACAAAACAGCCGAAACATCGCATACCATATTGTGCAGTGTCCCACGGATTTTGCATAGTGATCGGTCACTAATGCGACCTTTCTATCCTGAAACCAATTCTGACATTGACTGCGGGTCAATGGGTAAAACCTTCATGTTGTACGAAGCATGCATTGTATTTTACCGAGATAGACCAGGACAATCTAATGGCTGTCAATAGCGCCCTCACAAGGAGTATAGTACCATATGTGCCCTGTCATAAGTGCCCTAGGGACAGTGCTGTGGTCAGCTACTGCCAAGCAAGGCAGGAGAGGGGGGGCACACTTTCAATGGTGCCAGGCTAGCCCTCAAGCTCCAAGCAAACAAAATCCTAAACCCTAAACCCTAAAGCTCCAAGCAAACAAAACCCTAAATTCTAAACCATAAACCCTCAAGCTCCAAGGCAAACAAAATCCTAAACCCTAAACCATAAACCCTCAAGCTCCAAGCAAACAAACAGACAAACAAACAAAGGTTTGAGGCGTGGCAACCGCAAGAGGGCTGTTACGTCAAGCTGGCCATATACACCATACCAAACCATTGACCAAACCAGTTCACGTACATGCTATTCACGGGCCAAATGCACCACAGTTACATCGAAGGCAGGGCAGAGGTATAAGGGCTTCGATTCGATTCGAGGATTTTACACGGGTGCAGGATGCTTACTGGAAATGCGAATCAAAAGATGCACACCCACTCAATAAACCCCCAACTCCAGGTATAAGGGCTGCTTATCAATCTCAAAGCACTGGCCTAAGAAACAAAGCTGCTTTCTTATACAGCAAGAGGCATACATGCAGCCCTGTTCCAGACAGCTAAGCCCTAGTCTGCCCTTCCCTGATCTCCAAAACCCTAGTCCAGGTGACAAATACGCAGTCAAAATGACAGCCACAGCAGCAGTTCATGACTCACCCACACGGGGGTCACATCTCTTACCCCCGTCATGCCCGCCCTCAACATAGCAGTGCCTGATACAGTTTTAGGTTTTAGATTTCGGGTTTAGAGTAAAGCCTAAACCCAATGCAAACCCTAAACCCTAAAGCCAACCCACGTGCCCACCCTCAACACAGCAGTGCATGGTATGGCATTAGTTAGGCGGCACCTACCACGCACACAAACTACACCACACTGCTCGAATCCAGCAAGCAGCAGTTAACGACACACACACGGGGGTCACAGCTCTTGCCCTTGATGCCAACAGTCATGCCCACATTAACCATAGCAGTGCATGACACGGTGTTAGGTTTTAAGTTTTAGGGTTTAGGGTAAAACCCTAAACCCCTAAGCCCTAAGCCCTAGAACCAACCCCTGTGTCCACCCTCAACGCAGCAATGCATGATGTGGTGTTACGCGGCACCCACCACGCACACAAAGTACACCACACTGCTGGAATCCAGCAACCCAAGGGCCGACTCATTTAACAAACCATTTGAAGTTGTCCCCATTGTATAAGTTTTCTTCCTGCAACCTGCCCCAGCAGCCGTGCATGCTGTCTTAAGCGCAGCCAGAGATGCCGGTGGTGCCCCCACAGTGTACCTCCCAGTCCCCGTAAGCTTCAAGAAGCTGGTATACCCATCAAACCGAAACAATGTGAACGTACCGCCAGCAGCCCCGGCAGTACAGCCCCGCGCATCCAGCTGGTACCGCCCCTGCCTGTTTCTATTGTAGGGTTCAGCAGTAGCGAGTGTGGCATCATTGATCCATGATGTAATGGTCAACTTTAGGGGCTGGTATAGAGGCACAGCGGGTTGTTTGAGACCTTTGATGGCAACGGCGTAGTTTTCGTTATCTGTGTTGATACAACCACCACCAGGGTCTACTTCAATCTGGCAGCCTCGGACTGGGTCTTCAGAGTCAAAGAAGGGTTTAGCGGTGACATCCATACTGCGGTCAAACACGTGTAGGAAGTCGTCGGTTACGGTCAACAGGTCGGTTGGGCTGTAGCCTTGGGGGGAGGTGTAGCTAACCGCATAGGCCTGCATAGAAAGGGGCATGCAGGTGCATATTTGTCAGCAAGTCCCTGGCTTACAACTAATAGACGAGTACTATAAAAGAAAGTCAGACACTCAGGGTTTAGGGCTTAGGGTTTAGGCAGCAGCACCAGCAGCAGCAGCAGCAACCGTAGCAGCCTCATCGGTCAAAGAGAAGAGCACAGGAAGTGCTGCATTGGGCCTACTGGGATGGTTGTCTTCTTGGAGATCAAGTCACACCATGCTACGAGCACTTTTAGAATTTCAGGCTGCTGGAGTGCACACAGGCAGGCACACATGCAATTCTCGTCTGCTGGAAGGCAGACAGGCGCCAGATTGCGCTGGGTTGTGAGCAAGTGAGGAGACAGCCATGTGCCGCAGAGGTCCAGGAGACGCCTCAAAGTTGAACGCTGGTGGAGCCTTAAGGGCTGCTTAAGATACCCTTTTTAGCACACGCGGTGTCTTTCAACAATACTCCGCACATGGGCGTATCCCGTCCCAACGTGTTGCCTTTTGTGGCGGTTAAGGTGACACACACTTAATTCAGGGGGGTACTTTGGAGCAGGTGTTTAAAGCCTAAACCCATCCTTTTGAGGTCCAAACTTCATAGGTGTGTCGAGGAGGGGCAACCTGTCCCACCTAACCCCTAGGTAGGGTCTAGGAGCCAAGTCCCTATTAAACCCTAATGCAGCCCATTTGAGTTACTTTTCAGGGGCTGCAGGGCTGCCACGAGCACAGAAACGTATAGAGTGGGGTTTCCTCCTGGACTTAAGCTCGCTGCTGCAGTTGTGGACGGTTCGTTGAGAAAAAAACAAATTCCTACAGAGGATCTCGAAATACTCTGCCTTTCAGGGAAAAACTGGCTCAGGGAGAGCAGTGCAACTCATTCTCCTAAACCCTCTATAGGATTTCCCCAGCAACCGGCACCGTGGTGCGACGGAGATACGTATGTGTCATTTTAACGAAAACACAGGGCTAAGGGGACTTATGCTCTGGGATTTCATTACTGTTAGTGTTCATGCAGGGTAATTTGACAATCTCCCACATACGGTACATGCACATGATCTGGCTGCTCATCTGCCGCTGCTTCTCTTACTCCTGCTGCCATGGATCACTTAAAGCTGGGGCAGGGCTCCTCTTTTGCATCAGTGAACTGTTGACAAGATGCCAGGCAGGGTACGGATAAACAATACCACAATAACAACGATAAAGCTGGCTGGGACCGGCGGGAAGGTATAAACATGGCCCTAAGGCCGTCACTTTTGAGCTCACTCCTTCCCCCCTCCCCACCCAAAAGATGACATTGACGATGACAAGTCCTGTGAGAGATGAAAGAAGCTTTTTGTCATTACATAGAGTACAGAGGGAGCAGCTATTAAAGCACATGATTGGAGGATGTGTCCCCCACAGCTTTCATAGCTGTAGCACTTTATCTGGATTATCCAAGACGTATCTACAAATTTGAGTGGGTGTAAAGGTTACGTATGAGTTCCCTACAAATGATCAGAGACTCACCGGTATAATGTGGTCATATTCGGTATCATATTCCCCCTTGGCGCTGACACCAAGAGCAACGGCCCGGCCTGCGATGATATTTGCCTTCACCCAAGCCATGTGGTTCTGCAGAGACGCGCTCCCGGTTGGCGTCATAACGACGGAGGTGTAGGTAAACCCTAGGAGGTCTAGCAGGCCCTCGAGAGCATCAGCGCTCTTAGATCCTGGGCCCAGGAGGAGGAGATCTTGCCTGGTGAACGTGGCACCTCGCAGGGTTCGAGCCTTCCTCTGCCCAATCCAGATTCCGTTCGCGGCAGCGATCATCTGTAAAGTCGTCTCGCCACAAAATCCATTGTATGTCTACGGAGCAGATCAGGACGAAGAAAGCGAGGGGGGGGGGGGGGGGGCGGTAAGGCGTGGTGGAGAATAGAACAGGGGTGATGGAAAGTACGATTGCAGGAACAAGGGCTTAATGCATGAGTTAAGACAGAAAGTCGAACAGGAAGAGCTTTGTAATCATACAGATGGCCCCATTGAGAGCGCCGCTCACCTCCCACATCCTTCGAGGCGTGAGTGATACGCTCGAGTACTGGCGCACTGCCGCGATCTCCGCAACATCATCGGGAGGTATGTAGTTCTGACCCTCGGCTGCCACCGGCTCGGAGACGTCGTCCTGTCCCACAACCAGCAGTGACCCAACGAGCACATGGACGAGCAAGCCCACCACGGCCGCTTTAACTAATGTCGGAGTTTGCATAATTGAAATTGTCGTTGGCAACAGTCTGTTCTGGATGCTGCAAGAGGTCCTATACTTATAGCAAGCATACAACGACGATCCCCGATGGGCACACTGGCTGAGTCCACTCGTACCGCTCGTACCGCTTAATGCATCCCTGAACATGAAGTTGCCGAATAAGGCAGCTGCTGACCGTACAATCGGTTGCTAGCTCATGGAACCTATACTCTCCATTAAAGTGATCGGTGTAAGGACCTTAATGGTCCGGATGTCTCACTCAACGGTACGACGCTCCAAAGTCCACTATCACGGAAGGGGCGGACGGATGGCAGATATCGGAGCAATTCCCGCTGTCAGACTGCATGCATGTGAAACGGTGACTGGCAGGACTGTGTCAGGCCAATGGCGGAAGTGAAGGGGTGGTTCTCCATGCATTTCATACTAGGATCGGCAGATGTCACCAACGGCTGTGCGGTGTGCAGAAGCCTAGGGCTAGGTTGCCAGAAATACGGCTACAATACCAAGCTGGTAGAGCTAAGAGGTGAATTACTTCCTCAGAATGTCACACCGCTCTATGAAAGCGGAAGTGAACCATGGGCAGTGCAACATATCCCAATCCCGGCCCCACACACAGTATGTATGCAAGCAGCAAGTCCCCCCCTCTTTGCACTAGCTCTCTAGTCTCTTTCCCTCCGTCTACAAAGCTCACACATCTAGCCACCTCGCCTTAATAGAACTTCCTTTTACAAAGCTCACACATTGCCAATGCAACGACTGGACTGTGACCACATGCACATATATAATCCCCATGTGATGCACAAACACACCCTTGCAGCACCCGCATGCAACCAGATTAACCAAGGATACAGTTTCTTTATCGACAAACTGTGACCCAGTATGCACAGCAGGAATTCAATCGCAGCCTTGAGCCATCAACACTGTACTTCCCAATCTAAGACCCCAACTCATCCCCCAAAATCCCAAATCGATCTCCCTCAATAGTGGTGAACCACTTAACTACTTACACCCCCTCAATGAGACTGTAGGTCTCCATAAAAGGTGGCGCCAGGACCTTTAACCCAGCCTGCCCACGCACACCCTGAACTCGAACTGCAGTTTTGCAAACCCTCAATAATACACGCCATGCTAGACCCATGCTGTACTAAACCTGAATGCGGCTGACACCATGAACCACAT
Source organism: Pseudopediastrum boryanum (assembly GCA_963556185.1). Lineage (NCBI taxonomy): Eukaryota > Viridiplantae > Chlorophyta > Chlorophyceae > Sphaeropleales > Hydrodictyaceae > Pseudopediastrum > Pseudopediastrum boryanum. Next base: position 1,466,983 of record OY744500.1, on the reverse strand, counting down.
CAATACACATTAATTATTATTACATTTCATGATATGCCATAGCAATAAGTGCCATAGGCCCCGCACCTCAAGCTGCCACAAAGAGCAGCGAGGTGGAACAGAATACGGGTAAACTTCGACATGTATGACAATATATGCATGCCTAAACATGAGGTCCAGCAGCTAGGTCAAAATCACCCAAAACCTCCACTGCCAAAAGGCCGAGAAAGGTATAGCACATTAATACCCACTACATACATGTAGATGCCAGCCCATGCAGCTCCCCTCACACTGACATTATATCCACTGCTACTGTTCAGGGTTTAGGCCCCTAAACCCTAAACTATAATATAGGCCCCTAAACCCTAAACCATAAGCTCATGCAGCTCCGCCACACATTACATCTGTGTATGAGTGACAAATGCAAATGCCTTAACGTTTGTCCAACCATAGGAAAGAGCCCTGTAGCTCACCATACACCACCTCATCCTCCCTTTCAACTACATTAGTGTTTCTTCTTACACCGCGCCAGGCCTAGGCTTCCCTTGCTCCCAACTACTCCTACTGCTGCGGGGGCTTCCTGTGATCGCGGGAGCTGGTACAGCAGTCATGAGAATAGATCTAAGACAGAACGTTCATTGCCAGTTGCCATAGCACCCACTGTAATGTGAAATGGCAGCTGACTACTCGTCAAACAATGCTGTTTGGGTCAAAGCTGAGTGGTTAAAACTGGAGCTACCAATACCAGCAGCAGCCAGCAGTGCATGTCACTTTGCACTGTGTGAAGCCGAACAACTGTTGCATGCAGCCCAGCTTTCATAACTTTAGTTCAGCTCAACACCTTTACTCCTTCTTTCCAACACCTTTGCTCAACTGCACAACTTAGGAATTGCATCACTGGCGACAAGCCAATATAACCAATTAGCCCATCGGAATTAAATATGCTACTATTGCACAGACAGCAGTAGCATGTAGGTTATGAACTGAGGCTGCCCCCCCCCCCTTGCTACCTGCCTGTCTGCCCCCCACCCACCTGCCCCCTCCCCGTGCCCGCCACCCCCCGCCGTTGCCTGCCTCCCGCCCGTTCACCACCAAACCCAAACAAGCAAGCACTGCCTGTGACATGTACCGGTATAACAAATGGGAGACGGAAGCAGACACTCCCTGCATTTTCCCTTCAACACATGGAATGCAGACACTATTGCAATTGCATTAGCAATAGCAGAAGCAACAGCAAACTTGGCATCCGATTAGTCCAAAACTGATCCTGTAAAGCCTCCCTGAACGTGGGGTACCTGGCAAATTCCTATAACCCTGCTCTTTTCACAGTCTCCGCATAATGCCCTTGTCACTCCTCAAAACACAACCTAAAGACCTCACTTGCAGTACAATTGTCACTTGTCAACCCCACCACACTGCAGTACAGGAAATGTGAAGTAGCTTGTAACCATATGGTGGGAAGGCTTAGTAAATCAAGTCGATCCGCATAATAGTCATATTATGCTGCATGCTGGATTGCATGGGAAGCATATGTATATATACACACCATGTGTTGGTTGAATGAGGGTTCAGATACCTGCTACTAGTAGTTGCACACACATCAAATAGACAGGGCCGGAACACAATGACTGCATGGACACATGCACGACCTCCCTTGTCCACTGGACAACTTATTAGTTAGGAGCACGTGCCCAGCAGCTTTCTTGGTCTGCTCAATCGAGCACATAACAGTTAGCAGCTGTCTATTGATGCATCCTGAAGCTGGATGCAGGAAGGAAAGCTCTCATGGCCTTGGCACATGTCTTTTAACTCCTGTTTGGGGCTCTCAGGGTGTACACAGCCCAAACTAACACAAGGAGTATACCCTGAGTGATATTAAGCCCAAGCCCTGCTGTACCACCTCCAAGGGACCCCTGATCTCAACCTAAGTAACTGCTTGCCACAACCATAACCAAGTTGGGTACCACCGAGGCTGCCACGTCCTGTCATGGAGTCTATGAGCAGCTGTCAACCGAATCTAGCACTGACACGTCGGCATATACGAGACCAAGGGTTCTGTCACCCCGCATCGCAATACCCTGCTTCATCTCTCCCAGCACTCCTCCCTGCTGCCTTGTGACCTCACGCACGCAATTTCCGGGCCGTTTGTCGCGGGCAACGCGAGGAGTGGGAACCTAGCTTTGACAACGTCCCTGCTGCTGCTGCTGTTGACATCCTCGCTGGTGATTTCTTTAATCTTCTCGATACCGGTACTGCTGCTCAGTGGGCAACGACACATGAACGGGCTGTTGGGCTTGCCATCTACAGGCGCCACACGGCTGAGACCACATCGCTTGCAGGCTTTTAGGGTGGTGATCTTGCCCTTGAGATCGCCTTCCACAGGCGCTGCTGGCAGGGGAGTAGCTAGGGCGCATGCAAGCATCTCCACAGCTCCCCGTGACAAGCAGCGCATCTTGTCTGGAGACAAGGTGTCTCTGAAACTGGCTGCTATTAGGCTGATGCATTCCTGGCACAAGGGGTGGCTGGGGCCGAACGTCGCGTCTAGCAAAGGCAGCCATCTCCAAATATACAGCCTGCTGTCGTCCCTGTCGTTCAGCTCCTTGATGTTCTTGTCAAGCCAGGAGGTTGCGCGGTTGATCAGGTCGGGCATGTCGTACTTGTCCGCTACCATCAGCACTATCTTGAGGTTCCTCCAGCTGATTTCTGCCTGTCCCCCAGGGTACATGAACTGGGCTACGGTAAGCCAGTCACTGCTCTTCGTGCCCGGCATCGGGATGACTCTAGGCGAAGAGCTATTCCGATGAGATAGCCTGGCAGCTTTTCGCAGAACTTCAGACCACAGGCTTATCACTTGAGAGTGAGAGGGGAGTTCAGCATCGTCAAATTGTAACACAACATCAGCGTCCCTCTGCATGTACTTCTGCAAGGCTCCCATTCTATCTGTAACAGGCAGGTTAAAGGGCGGTGATTGCGGTGCACGGATTGCAGGAGGACCAGGGCCCCTACGTTCGCCAAGTGTCCATGCAGTTCAAACGATCATCTGCACCACCATGATCAGAAGTCCAAGATGAGGTAGTGCTTTCTATGTGACACAACGCCCACATGTGTTGAGAGAGAGTACGGGCTTGCAGTATGCCGCGCCATTCCGAGCAAACCTTCACATCATCCAGTCACTCGTGAGTCACCCAGCTGGGCGCGAACGGAGCCACGAGTAACTGCGCATTTCTAAATCAAATGGCAAAATGGCAAATAACCCAGGTAGAGTTCACCGCTTGCCACCGACCCCTCTAAGTGCAACGACACGGGACATTGCTTCATATCATGCCATGCCCAGTGGGCACATCAGGCTTTGTCACTTGGATTTACTCAAGCAAATCCGCCTCGGTACCACAAAGAAAGCGCTGTATAATGCTTATATATCTGTCATATATATCTATTCAGGCTTGTCCTTATCCACAACTTCTTGCAGCTGAGTTTTCACATGCCACCATCGAAGCTCACTCTGTGTCAGGTTCAGCTCATGTCGCGGGTGCCTGTGGCTGCAAAGTGCAAGACGCTGTTTGAAGGCGATATCATCCCCACTACCTTGTGAAAAAGCAGCTGGCAGTCTCTAGACAGGGGACCCAAGGATTCTGTGACAGCCACTGACTCACTCTTGTAAAAGAGAAGTCCTATTGAGACGAGGTGACTCTTGTCAAGCCAATAACCCCCCTGCACAAACATATTACCAGATTACCAACTAGCCCTAGAGGGCATCCCTTAGAGCCAATGAAGGTGCATAGGGCCAAAACACCAACTCAGCACATAATTTGAAAAAAAGCACCAGACAAAGAAAGGACTAGTACGCACACGCTAGGCAGGCAGATTTGCCCACGTATTCTATGTTCATTCTCACATTGTAATAGTCATGTACTGTATGTTGCCTTTACAACCACAGAAACAGGGATAAACAGGCCTTGCAAACGTGAGAGCCCAAGAAATGCATTGCGCAGCACAGCCAATAGCCAGCATTTGGCTGCTCCAGACCCACACTGAGCTAACGGGCAGGCCCAAAGATTCTTTGCAGATTCATTGACACAGGAACATGTGTAGCTCAGGCCAGAAAAGATTCCACATGCCATGCATTGACCAGGCAGTTGATCCAGTCAACAGCAACCCGAACATTATGATCTCTTGCTCACCACAATGCAATTGCAACTGCAATAAGATGGGGAATGTCAATAGCCGCAGCCCCGTTGCTCCTTGCAGTTCAAACCCCACACAAGATATGCATCCGTGGCAGACGGCGTGTTGCATCGATCTACCTGTCTGATAAACATGCAAGAATCATGGTTGCAGTTCAGGCCAAAAGTGCTGGACAGCCGGCTGCACTGATCTATGCACTGATCTATACTGATGTAAGAACAAATCCTTTCTATTGCAAAAACACCATCAATAGGCCCCCTCGCATGCAGCACACCTGCTGTCAGCCCAGTAACCCATTGATTATGACATTTCTTTAGTGACTGCCGATAGTTTCCGATAGGGCAAAAATCATCTCGACATATTGAGACACTCAGAAGTTGGTACCTCATCTCAAAGAAGAGCTGCCCCCCTAGCGTACATTCCAGGCTGGTCTCTTCATTGTCCATCCATGCCTAATCATAGCAAGCAAGAGCTGCCCCATCGTCAGGAAACCAGAGTAACAGACATAAAATGGATGGGTCTGTCCATGTGATCTCACATGATGACATGATCACATGCTCACTCCAATCCATTCCGGATCTGTTGCCCCAACTTGAACCTGCAAGGGGCAGCGGCGCAAATGTGCGCCTCGTCATGCAGTGTTGGAGCACCACTACTCCACAATTCGCACTGCTGCTGGAACACCAACCTTTCTGCACACCCCAAACCTCACTAAACCAGCACCATGGACCACCATGCCTGGAATGAAAGTTCTCCCCGTTCTTCCCAACGAAAAAAGGTTAGTACGATCCCCACAGAGATACACCATGCATGCCAGGTCTACGACAGCACAGTGCATGTAGCATGCCTCAAAGCCTTCTGTTGGACCTATGCACCATTCACATGCAGCTGCAACCTTGTCACAGCCAACTGCCAAGCCTGCGCTGCGTAAGGGGCCATCCACATCTGCCAAACTGCCACCTAAGTGCATGACCTCTTCTAGCAAGCCATGGGAAGTGCTGCAGACGACATGCTTGCAGCGGTCCGTTCTGAGAACTTCAGCATGGTGTTCTTGACAGCCTAAACACAGTTTTGCTGACTGTGAAAGCAGTCACTGCAGCTGCTGTTGCATGAAGGCACATAACCCAAGAGGTCTGGCACCTCGTATGGAGACACACCTACAGTTCCCGCTCCCAAAATACAACGTTATCTAGCGGGTTATGGTAGTATGACTCTCTCTTCATGAAGCCAAATGATTCATACAGCTTGTTGGCAGCTGACAAGCGTTCCAGGGTGTCCAGCAGCATCCTCTTATATCCTGCAGCTTTGGCTTCTTGCAGAGCTCGGGCTATAAGCATGCGTCCAACTCCTGCGCCCTGCGTTGTCTGCTTTACGAACAAGCGCTTCATCTCACAGGTATCTGGCGAGAGAGGTGGGGTGGTCTCAGCTTGGTCTGAGGGCTCGTCTGACTTTGCGAACGGCCTAACAGCCACGCATCCGACGTCTGTGGAGTGGCCTCCTTCGCCCGTTGGTACGGATGCTAATATTATGCAGCCTTGAGGGCTAGAGTAACAGCCAGGAAGATCAGCCATCTCCTGCTGGAACCCTTGAAAGCATAGCTTGACACCAAGCCATTCTGAATACTCCAGTGACAAGGATCTAAAAGAGTCATAATCATCTTCTGAAGAAGCTAGGCGCAAAGTGCAGCCAGTGGCGGGTAGGTGAGACCGGAGCCCGGACATCTTTTATACGTGGAGGCTGTCTGGGCTTGGGAACTGCCATCAATACAAACTGGCACAGTGGTGAAAGGTCAGCTCTGATAGTTTGCCATGTCGGCTGTGAGGCTCCAGTAATACAACTGCAAGTCAGAAGGGTCACTACGACTCACTCCAAAATCACTCTAGACTACACAAACTGACAAAGCGTCTCATTTGCTCGTTAATTGAAAAGGCATATAGCTAACTGCATGGGACTGTACTATGCCTGTCAGCCTGCTTCTTTTACGGACTTACCTATGCTTCTGTACTTGTGAACATCTTGGCTGGTCATATACACAATCCCTCGCCTATGAACAAGGACCAGGTGCAGGGCCTCAAAAGCACTGGAATTGCTTAGCTGGTGTAAATGTATATACGATCGGATCGGTCAAGTCGAAGTGTCAGCATCAGTTAGGATAACGAGCATGGCAGCGGTAGAGGCCCAGAATCTCTCTAGAGTAGCAGATGCTAATGCAATAAATGAGGGCCAGCGGATTCACGTCTGTCTAGATGTGCGGACTTTCAAGCATTGGTGACTGGACGAGAGGAGGACGGAGTTGACCCAGACTGGCACGCCTTGCAGGGCCGGTACGTGTCACTTGTCCGCAAGAATAATGTCTTGACATGCATAGACAGCATATGCTTCCACGCTGGTGGACCATTGGTAAGCAGATGGGGCACTGAAAAGCCACGACAGTCTTTGAAGCACGAGCATGGCACACCTGTGGCTGTGACCCGGGCCACCTGGCACAGGATCCTGGAGCCTGCAATTTGTTCAGATCGCATCAAGTACCTATCGATGCTTCTGTATATTGCTGAGCATTGATCAAAGAAACTTCAGGTACAAGTTAACGTGGACAGAAAGTAAACTGGGCTGAGATCCTGGCAGCTGTTGCTTCATGGTTCTGCCTGATGTGCCACATGCAGTGCTAGGATATAAAATTGCACGTGCCAGCAGTGCAACTGTTCTGGGATTTAAACTAATCTGATCAGATCTGATCACACCTTGATTTGACCTGCTACAGGGCATAGGCGACATTGAAGAGGTCAATGGCAAGCAGTGCTTGGTGTGTCCCTGGCACACATATAAGGTAAAGCCAGTTGCTGCGACTCATGGCATGCACAATGCACTTGCCAGAACACAAAGCATTGAGGGACGGGATGCCACTCTTTACTCTTGTACCAACTCCAGCAACAGCCAGCAGCTGCTCACTTATATTCTGTGCTAAGACCTCCATCTGGACATGCTGATTCTCTTCCCTTCGGTGCATACATCATAAGAGTCTAATTGTCTCCGCTCTCGTCGCTCTAATCGTCTCATTGTCTCCGCTCTCGTCGCTCTAATCGTCTCATTGTCTCCGCTCTCGTCGCTCTAATCGTCTTAGCTTTCAGTATCCGTTTCACTCAACACACATTAACAAATTGGTTGGAGTCATGTGGCGGGTGCTGCACGGCCCGAAAGCTGTGCAGTGATCTATCTCATATATAAGAGTAGCAACTGATCATCGGCCAGTGGCTCAAACATTCCATTCGAATTCGAAGTCTGCCATGTTGTTCCATGCGCCACGCAAAGTACTCAACGAAGCGCACGGCAACTGCGGCAAATCCCCGCCAATCAGTTTCCATTCAACGCGTATCTTTTACTCAACATCACGCAGCTTTCTACCAGCTGTCACATTATCTGGGTGTCTCCGCCCAGCCGCATTGCTGAATTTGTTTGAGAACATATTCTGCTGCTGATGTCATGCGTGTGCCAGATTGACATGTTCACTGGAGAAAAATACTACCAATCAGTGCAGTTTGAGAATGGCAAGATGATCCCTGGACCCTGGAAAAGGTGAGCTTGGGAGTCTGTGCCGCATGCTTGGGAAACCATGCTCAGCAAGGATGGATGGATGGGGCCCCGGCTTCTCCCTTGTGGACATGTGGTCGGTTTAGATTACCTCAGGAAGGAATGTGTTGGATGCCTGGGGTGCAAGAGTGGGAAAGGAGCGAGTTATGTTGGCTGGGGTGGGATGGGGCTGCATGATAATCAGATGATCATCTATTACCATGGATTATGCATGCGATGATTGCAGGCACTTAGCAGGCAGGGGCATGATGTAAGAGGGCTGGGACAACTCCTGTAAATGAGCAGCTGAAGAAATACAGAAGTCCCCATTCTGATATCTGACCACATGGCATCAAAGCTGGTGACAGTCATAAACAAATTAGGTTCAGGTTCAGCAACAATCAAATGCTGTCCAATTGCTGGAGCATGGAAGGCATGAGGATTCTTGGCCATGGTGATCTCGCCTGCTACCGTATATTGCACCTGCTCTGAATGTGTGTAGCGGTAGCCAGCACTTGATGGAAGCGCCTTGGGGTTGTGTTTGGACTGAGATACCTTTTGTGGCGTTTGCTTCCATCCCTGTTTGCAGCAATGGTCCAAGACATCGAATACATCATGTGGAGGAGAAGTCCGATGGAATGTAAGCAGCAATGTGAGCCCGCTTGCTATGGTCACTGTTGGAGCATTACAACACCCCCAGGCATGCCGGGTTACCTGAGACACGGCACTGATTAGGAACTTTTCCTTTTGTGTTAGACACAGGCGAAGGTTTGGGGCCCATCACTGTAGCATGTAAGGTATGCCATGCCTTGGCACGTTGTTAGCTTTCTTAGATGGTTGTCCCTTAAACAGTGCTTAGTGCCTGTGTCCAGAGGAGCCGAGTGACAATGGTTGGCTACTCCTGGCACCTTTATAGATTTGTCTGTTTTGTGCTCTGCTGGCTGCTGCTGCCCCATCCCCCACCCGCAGCTACTGTAGTAGTGCCGTTTCAGGGATGCATCCTGGTAATTCACGCCGACTCACTGCCCTGACATACAGCGTTACTGTTATCTCCGGCATGAGACTAGATGCGACCTGGTGTCTTTGTCATGCAGTTATGTGCGGCTGAATCTGGAGGGCGAGATGCCCAGTGATGAATATGCTTGTGATAAGACCTGTGGGGAACGCGTCATCCATGCCACTGGAGGGGCAGGATCTAGCAACGTAGGAGCTGACGGAACATGGAGACAAAAGTCAGGTAGGTGCTTTCGACCCTGTAATCTCGCGTGATGACCTTTTGCGGTTTATTAGCTCGAGTATCGGGGTTCTAGTAATTGTCAGCTATTGGGCTCCAGAAAGTGGAAGGACTGTAGCTGGAGGCCTGGGGGCCGGCAAAGGGAGGGGGGTAGGGCCTGAGGAGTGTGTCTGGTACATGACTATGTGGGGACAGCACTTGCAGTCTTTGCTGATTGCGATGCAATCTCGCTTAGAAACAGATAATGTTTTGTCAGGACTACATGAGCAGCTGTGGTCTGTGTCACCAAGCAGCGTGGAGAAAGAATGCATTTGAACAAATGCTGGATACCCTGCTGACCATCTGCGGCATCAGTGCAAACGATGGCATGTTTGCAGCAGCTCATTATAGGTGATGTCCTTTGTCCTAAGAAGTTGAGATTAGCAGCTGATAGCATGCCTCCTGTCTGGTATCATTTAGGTATCATTTTCATGGCCTGGACTGACTGCTGCCTAGAGCTGCTAGATCATGGTAGTGACGATGTGAAGCGGCTGTTGAGCCAGGGTATCATATGGGTCACAACAGTGGGAGCGGCTTAACATCTGTTTTGTGGTTGGCGTGCGTTGCAGGCCAGGTTCTGAGATACCTTTCCCAGTTAGGGGGCAAGCCGTCATGACCCCGGCCCAAACTGATTACGTGGGCTTGGCTACACTGTCAAGGGAACCATGGCTGCATTCTGAACCTACAACTGAAGTAGCAATGATGGGCGCGATGGCCATGCTAGGCAGCATTAAACTGAAGAAATAGCATTACTGTGATGTTTGAACTTCTTGAAGCATAACGGAAAGCCCCGTCACATGTGCTCAGCATGCTAGCTGGCAGATAGGGGTGCAGGGGTACCTGCACGTCTAGTATTGCAAGAGTAATGAGAGGAGACACTTCAGGCTCCTATTGTGCATGAACTAGCAGGATGTGCTTTGGGTATTGCAGCAGAGGATGTCAGCCCACAGGGAGCTAGCGGGAGTCCCGGTCTATTGTTTGTTTATTACTAAGTGTCTGTGTACAGCATGGATCTGTGAAAAAGGAGCGAGGTCAACTGAACAGGTTCTCACCTATCCGCAGTGCGTTCATGGTACTTGCAGCGTCTGCGCCAATCAGCATTTTACGCTTGTGCTCCTTTGTTCGATCACCCGCCACCGAGTTTGCTGCTCTCACGGACACCCCACGGCTAACTCCGAAGAGTCAAGAACTCTGCGCACACAGCGATGATATGCTTCAGCTGGCAACACGCCCCCTCCAACTAGTAAATGCTGGTGCATCCGCTGATCCTTCAGCTCCTGGCTATTAGTATGCGTTCATCAGGACTAGTCATTCACATGTGATTGTGCCCGCTTCGGCGGCTTGCACAATCGTCGCATCTCACATCATGGAATTCGACGCTGTGCTAACAGATGTGCTGCTTAGACTTGATCCCGGCTGTGCTGGGGTCCCTCTGAAGACTGTGCAGTCAGGGGTTCCAAAGAAGCATAAGCGCACCTTTGCAGAGCTCAAAGCCTTTATCAGGGCAAGGCCTCTCAAATATGGCCTATACAACGTCAGGAACCAGCAGATTAAGCGTACAGAGCAGATGGTCGTGTTCCTGGAGGCAGCCACACAGGTAGCAATTCAGATCATGCCTGGAAGGGAGGATGGGTTCTCCACCAACCTCTAAACACTGTGCACTTCCTTTGATCCATAAAACTCAAAGAACCATGCAGTTGAAGCGGATCTTCTGTTCATGGTGTAGGGAGCCTCTGCACCTCCTCCAGAAGCACCCAATTTCAGTACTGGTGCATCAGCCTTCTACTGTTCAACCTGCAGCACAGGCTTTCAGACCCAACCCGCTCTGCTGTCACACCTCAGGAGCGCCAAGCACAAGGTCATGATGCTGAAGGAGGCCATCAGGAGCAGAGGGAACAGCAATGCAGATTGCAATGGCATCACCATCACAAGTCACACAGAGACGCAGATTGCTGTAAGTTAAGGAAGGCACATGGCCAAAGTTTGTGTTTTTGGACCTATGAGGTTTCATTGGCTCCAAGGGATGCGCTCTTGGGCTAGTTGGTCATCTGGTAAAATGCAGTGCAGATTGCAATGGCATCACCTTCACAAGCCCGTTGGACACGCAGATCCATGTAGGTCACCAGCGTTTGGCCTTCTCATGGGGATCTGCATCTTTGGATGCCCATGAAATGATCGGAACCGGAGATCATACAGGTTTCCATGTCATTGTCCAAGTTGTTCTGAACTGCACACCACTATTAATGGGGGTGGTAGGTATCCCGTACGTAGCACATAAGGTGCTTACCATCCCATGTTGTCGTGGCACTCGCCCTTTTTGAGACTACAGTGTGTTCCTGATCTGTTGTCTTTTTGTTTGTGCCACCTCATCCTCCCCTGAAGGTCTTTAGCCCTCACCACCTCAACATCACCGCAGAGACACCTCCGTTTCTCTCTACACTGACACATGCAGCCCTTAGCTTTTGTGGTAGCAAACTCCCTACACTCACATGGACTGCAAACATGTGATATCTTTCTCCATAAATCTCATTGAAAGCATACTTGTGATCTATTTCTCTATCAATCTATTTGATTGCAAATGTGTGATCTATCTTTCCATCAATTTCATTGACTGAAAACGTGTGATCTATTTCTCCAAAACAGAAAAAAGTACCAACAATTATCCTGCTAATCCTTCAATCAACATCCCACTCTTCAGGTTGCTAGCCCTCACCGCCTCAACATCACTGTCCGCAACACTGGTTTCACCTCCCAGCAGCTGCTAAGTGTGAGTCAGCTGCGCCAGCTGTCAGAGGTCGTACTTTTGAATGACGCTGAGCTGGAGGGTTCAGTGCTACATCCCCGGGAGCAGCTGTTGCTACAGCTACAGGTGCAGCCGCAGCACATTGGCATACTGTGCACCCTGCTGGTGTTTGACTTTGGTAAGCAAGGGGCTGTTATGCGGTCAAGAGCGAGTCAGATGGAGTTGTGGGGGGAAATGGTTGAGCAACTTCCCAATCTTGCCCCCTGCCTGTGCCATGGATGTCTATTGTCAAGGGCCCACAACGGGCCTATTACTATTGCATTTCATGATGTGCCATAGCAAAAAGTGCCATATGCCCCATACCTTAAGCTGTCACAGAGAACAGCAAGGTGGAACAGAATACGGGCTATGATGCAAGCACGGCTCGTGAGAGGTTCCCTAGGACTGACCAGGAACTCAGCAAGCTTAGAGCACCCCCTCTCTCAGGTCCAATTGTCCTTGTTCCATCCTTGTTGCAAAGTATTTCAGCAAACAGCAACTTTGGGCATCATCTTAAATTGTTTTCAACTCAGGCAGGGCTGAAGTCACGCAATGAAGCCATGGTTGCATGACTGTCCCTATCCTTACAACCACTTGATAGTGGACTCCTGCAGCATACCAAGAACATCCTCTCCATCAGACCAGTACATGCTTTTGCCCTTGCTTCTGTTCCAGGGTCCTTCATCCGTTGCTCATGAGCTACGCGGGGTTTACGCCATGTAAATAGTAAGGCGTGGCTGGATGACAGCCCCTCTTTCCATAATTGCTGAATACAAACTCCTGCCGTTGCCGCGGCAAGCCAGGAAACCAGTACGTGCCCTTGCGCCTGCTTCTGTTCCAGGGTCCTTCATCCGTCGCTCATGAGCTACGCGGGGTTTACGCCATGTTGCCTTGGCTGGATGGCAGCCCCTCATTCTATAATTGCTGAATTCAAACTCCTGACTTGCCGCACCGCCGTAAATAAGCCAAGAATCCCCTCTAAATGAACCAGTACATGCTCTTGCCCTTCTGTTTCTTTTCCAGGGACCTTCATCATTACTCGGGAGTTGCGTTTCACTTGTGACACCCCAGACCCAGACCTCCCAGATATCAGCGCCACCGCACCCTTCCAGCCCAAGCGCTCTAGGCCCCCTCCCACCACCACCACACCCCCTGTACCCGGGGAGAAGCCACAGGGAAGTCAGGAGACCTTTGCTCGGAAGCCTGGGCAGCATGGGGTTCCACATAGCTTGAGGCAGCAGGTGGTGCAGGGGAGGTGGGAGGACATTGAGCGACGGCTGGGCTGTGAGGTCAAGTCGCTGGCAGACCATGTTGCAAAGGTGAGGGCAGTGGTGGGGGGTATTGAATGCGGTAGGGTGCGTGCAGGGCAAGTGGGAGGACATTGAATAGCGGTTGGCCTGTGAGAAGGAGTCGCTGCCCAGAGCATGTTGACAAGGTGAGGGGCAGGGCTAGGGTGTAGTGTGTTGGGGAGGGTGGAGGTGGCTAGGGTGGCGAGTGAGGTGTAGCATTGACAGGGCATGTTGAAAAGGTGAGGGCAGGGATAGGGTGCATTGTATGCGATAGAGTGCGTGCAGGGGAGGTGGGAAGACATTGAGGGACAGCTGGCGTGTGAGATCAAGTGGCTGCCGTAGCATGTAGAGAAGGTGAGGCCAGGGGTAGGGTGCATTGTGTTGGGGAGGGTGGAATCTTGGGTTCCTCACAGCTTGAGGCAGCAGGTGGCGCAGGGGAGGTAGGAGGACCTCGAGCAGAAGTTGGCCTGTGAGGTCAAGTTGCTGGCAGAGCATAATGAAATGGTGAGGACAGGGGTGGGGCGCATTGTATTTGCAATAATGCATGCAGGAGAGGTGGAGAGGACAACAAACAGCGCCTGGCTTGTGAGGTCAAGTGGCTGCCGTGTTGAGAAGGTGAGGAGTGACAGGGACGGGGTGCATTGTGTTGGCGAAGGGGGGAATCTGTGGCAAGGGGGGAATCTGTGGCGGGGGGTGGCTAGGGTTAACTGTTGGGAGGCGAATGAGGTCGCTGGCAGAGCCATGTTGAAAACGTGAGAGGCAGGGGTGGCAGGGTGCATTGTATGCAGTAGGGTGGGTGCATGGGAAACTGGAGGACATTGAGTGACAGCTGGCATGTGAGATCAAGTGACTGCCGGAGCTTGTTGAGAAGATGAGGGCAGAGATAGGGTGCATTGTGTTAGGGAGGGTTTAATCTGGGGCAAGGGGTGGAGGCGGAGCCTAGTTTTGGGTGGCGAGTGAGATTAAGGCAGAGGATGTTGCAAAATTGAGGGCTGTAAATATGATGCAGGGTGTTGAGGTGAGGGTGGGTTCTGGGGCAAAGGGGGAAGACACAGAGCATTGGCTTAGTGGCTGGTGAGGTTAGTTGAGTCATTTGCATGGCAGGGTGGCCACAAAGCAAAGGTAGGGGTAGAGGTGGAGTGCAAGGGTAAGTAGGGTAGGACACAGTCATGCAACAGAAGTCCAGAGGATATCAATCGGCATCTGATGAGTGAACTCAAATCACCATACAGGTCACTGCTTCTGCTGTGTCTCGACATAGAAGTTTAAACGCAAGACCAGCTATGCCAATACCCAGACAAATGCAGGCCTGAGACACAAGGCTTCTGATCACAATCACAAAGCGATGCCGGTGGACTTGCCAAGACACAAGCTGTATTGTCCATTATATATGGTGAGAACATGTGTGCCCTCCCCCCAGCCCAGGATCAGAGCCCATCCTTACCCCCTAGGATGTTAACCTAGGGCTTGGATATCAATTTATGATAAGTGATGTATTACATAGTTACCGTGTCTACTTGTTTATGCAGATGCACCTACTGCTATACCTAGAAGAGCTGCAGCATGAGGTGGACTTCCCGCAGTATGATATAGAGGACGCCGTGCTGAAGGTATCTGGGAAGTACCTAGCACTCGAGGTGAGGCGCCGGGGAATTAATGGCTCTAGAACTGGATATGGGAGGCCCCCTGTGTTTGGCAAGATGATGCTCCCTGGATTGGGGAAAGTGAACGTGGGATTGTAAGACTCGTCATACTGTTGGGATTGGATTAGGAAGTGCTTTCGCTTGAAGACAATTGATATAGATTCAGGTGTGCTTATATACTGGAGAGGGGAGGGCATGCGAGAGGATGGGGTAGAGGCATGAGAAGGAGTTGTGTATGAATATGGACATACCAAGGGTAATGGCAGGGTGGGGCTACAGGCTCGACAGAAAAAGAGCCCAGGTCTTAATGAAAATGGACCAATTTTTCAGCGGAGGGTAGCGGAGGGCACTCCCATCGGGGCATTTTGTAGCCGAGCCAGACACTGGCTCCCTCAGACTGCTTGGCTTGGTTACCATTGCTAATAACGTACCAGCATCCCAGGTCAGTTTGCACAGTCTGACCCCATACCAGATCATCGGGATGCAGGGGGGGCGCCTGCATCCCCTTCGTAGATCAGAGACCCTAAACCCTATCTGGGATGCATGCGCCTGCACCTCTTAGGCTAGGTCATAGAGCTGGGCCTCAAAGGCGGGATAGTGTCCCAGAGACGAACAAGACACCGACGGATGCACTAGGTTATCATTTTGTGAGACGATCCATGGTCTGTGCTTCTGTGTAGGTCCCAGGCCTTGCTGAGAACCGTCCCAGTGTGATGCGTGGGGATCAGCTGCGAGTGAGACCCGTGGGGGGAGGACAGGAGTATCAGGGATATGTGCACGTTGTCCGCCGAGACGAGGTGAGGGGGGCCGGGTTGAGGGGCGGAAGGGGCTGCACACAAGGCAGGTAGATCACAGGACCAAACATGCCGGGGTCAAACCCCATTTCTTCACTCAGTGGAACAAGGAAACACCACATATATGGAATAACGACCAAGACATAGTTACCTACACCTAACAACATTTCAAAGCAAAAGGAGGAAGGAATACATTCATCTGCATCGCTATAAGTCAGCTGTTGCTTTTGTTCCTGCTGCTGTCAGTGCATTGTACCAGCTGCTTCCTCCCGAAGTAGAATGATTGCAAAAAAATGCCCAGCCAAATTCTCTACAACAGATGGCCTGAGGTGTTTACAGTTGTATTCTGCAATCACGAGAGCGGCAACCCTGCTGGGCGCAGCACTGGACCGCCCAGTGGCCAAGTGTCAATTAAGGCCAAGTGTCGTAGAGAATTTGATTGTGAGGTGGTAGGAAGCACGCCCTGAAGTTTGGAATTAGAGCCAGCAAAAGACCCAGTAGGCCGAGCCATACGTTTGCATTGGGCCTTTCAAGCTTACAATCAGCTCTTTGGCAGCCATTCTTAAGCAGATAGCCACGGTCCGTTAAGAGCACCGCATGTGCAATGTTAGCAGACTAGATAATTACTCTGGCAGTCTAGATAATTACTCTGGCACCAATAAGCTCCCTAATGGCCAACAAAACTGCATGCCTCCAAAAGTGCGTTATAGTTGTGAGAGTTTGGTGGGACAATGGGTGCCTGCTGATAGTACAATGGCATGCAAAATGTTCTATAAGGGTATTGTTCACCCACTGGAGCCCTCTGTCCTCTGCTTTCCAATGCACGCTTCAGCAGTCCAGTCCGCCCATGATGTCTGTTTTATCTCTGTATTCTACTGTATTACTTGTAACATGCTCTAACACACCTTTACTTTCTGTGGCTGTCGGGCTGCTTCAGGTTCTGCTGCGCTTCCACCCAACCTTCCATAGCAACGAATTCATCGATGGACGTCGCTTCTTTGTGCGTTTCCACCTCAAGCGCACGGGCTTCGTATTCATGCACGAGGCCTTGGACACCTTGCTGCAGATGGTGGGCAGCAATCAGGGCTGTGCTGCTGGTGCTGTACTGCCTCATCTACCAGTACTACCAAGCTTCAAACCGCACAGCAACATCAAGGTGAGGCATGGCAGCTGGGATTTTTTGGAGGATGCCTGGGCTGAGTGGGGGGTAAGGTGCTGTGCCTTGGCGGGATCTTTGGTGGCCCTCGAGTCCGTTCTTTGCTGTGTCTGAAATGGTGAAGCTAGTGTATGGGAGAACTGATTAGGCCTTTGCTGATAATGCGGTCATGTCACAGCTACCAGTACCACCAAGCTCCAAACCACACAGCAACGTCAAGGTGGTGCGAAGTTGTTGCTTCTAGCTTTGTCTGGGGATGATGAAATGATTAAGTTAAGGGAGAACTGAATAAGCATTTGCTGCTGGCGCTGTGTTGCCTCATCTACCAATACCACCAAGCTTGAAACCACATAGCAACGTTAGCTGTTCTCATTGTTCTGCCACACTCACGTACAGGTATGGCTTCAAAGTGAGAGATGTTTTTTTGAAATGACAAGAAAGATTAGGGCCTTTGCATGCCAAGCGAAAGGAGTTTTCTCACATCCCCACTCAACCGCCTGTCCCAAGCACCCCTCCCCCCCCCCCCCCCCCCCAGGCCCCCACCTCCCCACCCTTCCCCCACCCACCTGTCCATGCCTGCCCAAGCAATCCCTCTGCCCCCTCTCTTTGTGTTATCCACATCCTCTTTCCTACCCTCTTCCTTCACCTTGGTTAACTTATGGTCCCCTCCCCACCCCCTGTTACCTCCCCCACTATTGCTTCCCTTGACGCCTTCAAACCTGAACCTGCACTGGTCCTGATGCTGCGCACAGGTGTCCCGCTGGGTAAACAGAGACCTGAACCCTGAGCAGAGGCGGGCCGTAGAGAACATACTGAAAGGAGCAGCAGGAGCCCAGCCCTTCCTGCTGTTTGGACCACCTGGCACAGGGAAGACCTCCACACTGGTAGAAGCAGCAGTGCAGGTAATGTTATGACTACGTAGCATGACATGCCGTAGCAAACGTTCCATAGTGCAGTGCGAGTAATCTGGGGCTTCATGTGTCATAGTGTGTACTGCAACGGCCTTTATGTAGGCCCGTCAAGCCAATGGTCAGGATATCAGGCTGTTCTGGAGAAGAAGGCAAAAAGGAAGAGGGGAGTTGGTGGGATATATACAGGCACGGGGCTGTGCCGCTGGCAATGAAATCATATTAGTGCAAGGCACCTGGGTGCAGGTTGTTTGCTTCTGTTGGTGTATGGGGCCGTGACATGACAAAGCATTTCGACTAAAAGAGGCAGCGGCACAGTCAACCAATTGAGATAATTACTCATAATCAGAGGGGTGTTAAGGTCTACAGGGAATGCGTGGGGCAAAAAGGTCATGTGCAGTTTGCCAGAAAAACATGGAATGGATGTGAGGTACATGGTGGTAGGGGAACAAGGCAGGAACGTGGTTCAGGAACGGGGTGATGGAGGAGGGGTCACTAAAGAGGGGGTCACTAGAGAGGGGGTCACTAGAGAGGGGCCACTGAAGACGGGGTCACTAGAGAGGGGGAGGGGGTCACTAGAGAGGGGGAGGGGGCCACTAGAGAGGGGGAGGGGGCCACTAGAGAGGGGGAGGGGGTCACTAGAGAGGGGGAGGAGGCCACTAGAGAGGGGGAGGGGGTCACTAGAGAGGGGGAGGGGGTCACTAGGGAGGGGGAGGGGGCCACTAGAGAGGGGGTCACTAGAGAGGGGCCACTAAAGAGGGGGTCACTAGCGAGGGGGAGGGGGCCACTACAGAGGGGGCCACTACAGAGGGAGTCACTACAGAGGGAGTCACTACAGAGGGGGTCACTAAAGAGGGGGTCACTACAGAGGGGGCCACTAGAGAGGCGGCCACTAAAGAGGGGGTCACTACAGAGGGGGCCACTAGAGAGGCGGCCACTAAAGAGGGGGTCACTAGAGAGGGGGAGGGGGCCACTACAGAGGGGGCCACTAAAGAGGGGGTCACTAGAGAGGGGCCACTAAAGAGGGGGTCACTAGAGAGGGGGAGGGGGCCACAACAGAGGGGGTCATTAGAGAGGGGCCACTAAAGAGGGGGCCACTAGCGAGGGGCCACTAAAGAGGG
Organism: Pseudopediastrum boryanum; assembly: GCA_963556185.1. NCBI lineage: Eukaryota > Viridiplantae > Chlorophyta > Chlorophyceae > Sphaeropleales > Hydrodictyaceae > Pseudopediastrum > Pseudopediastrum boryanum. The sequence continues at coordinate 1,448,286 of OY744500.1, read as the reverse complement.
GGTCACTAGCGAGGGGGAGGGGGCCACTACAGAGGGGGCCACTACAGAGGGAGTCACTACAGAGGGGGTCACTAAAGAGGGGGTCACTACAGAGGGGGCCACTAGAGAGGGGGCCACTAGAGAGGGGGCCACTAAAGAGGGGGTCACTAGCGAGGGGCCACTAAAGAGGGGGTCACTAGCGAGGGGGAGGGGGCCACTACAGAGGGAGTCACTACAGAGGGGGTCACTAAAGTGGGGGTCACTACAGAGGGGGCCACTAGAGAGGGGGCCACTAAAGAGGGGGTCACTAGAGAGGGGGAGGGGGCCACTACAGAGGGGGCCACTAAAGAGGGGGTCACTAGAGAGGGGCCACTAAAGAGGGGGTCACTAGAGAGGGGGAGGGGGCCACTACAGAGGGGGCCACTAGCGAGGGGCCACTAAAGAGGGGGTCACTAGCGAGGGGGAGGGGGCCACTACAGAGGGAGTCACTACAGAGGGGGTCACTAAAGAGGGGGTCACTACAGAGGGGGTCACTACAGAGGGGGCCACTAGAGAGGGGGCCACTAAAGAGGGGGTCACTAGAGAGGGGGAGGGGGCCACTACAGAGGGGGCCACTAAAGAGGGGGTCACTAGAGAGGGGCCACTAAAGAGGGGGTCACTAGAGAGGGGGAGGGGGCCACAACAGAGGGGGTCATTAGAGAGGGCCCACTAAAGAGGGGGTCACTAGAGAGGGGGAGGGGTCCACAACAGAGGGGGTCATTAGAGAGGGGCCACTAAAGAGGGGGTCACTAGAGAGGGGGTCACTAGAGAGGGGGAAGGGGCCACTACAGAGGGGGCCACTAAAGAGGGAGTCATTAGAGAGGGGCCACTAAAGAGGGGGTCACTAGAGAGGGGGAGGGGTTTACTAGGGAGGGTGTCACTAAAGAGGGGGTCACTAGCGAGGGGGAGGGGGCCACTACAGAGGGGGCCACTACAGAGGGAGTCACTACAGAGGGGGTCACTAAAGAGGGGGTCACTACAGAGGGGGCCACTAGAGAGGGGGCCACTAGAGAGGGGGCCACTAAAGAGGGGGTCACTAGAGAGGGGGAGGGGGCCACTACAGAGGGGGCCACTAAAGAGGGGGTCACTAGAGAGGGGCCACTAAAGAGGGGGTCACTAGAGAGGGGGAGGGGGCCACAACAGAGGGGGTCATTAGAGAGGGCCCACTAAAGAGGGGGTCACTAGAGAGGGGGAGGGGGCCACAACAGAGGGGGTCATTAGAGAGGGGCCACTAAAGAGGGGGTCACTAGAGAGGGGGAGGGGTCCACAACAGAGGGGGTCATTAGAGAGGGAGTCATTAGAGAGGGGCCACTAAAGAGGGGGTCACTAGAGAGGGGGAGGGGTTTACTAGGGAGGGTGTCACTAAAGAGGGGGTCACTGAAGAGGGAGGACGGGACACAATACAAGAGGGAAGGAAACACTAAGAGAGGAAAGACGGGGCAGGAAGAGACGGTCATGGAGGAAGCAGCGGAGGCAGGAGGGGCGAAAATGAGCTTATAGACCAGCTTTGCTTGGGGGATAGCTGCTTAAATGAAGGCTTCGTTGAGCCTGAGAATGGGAGTCTCCACCTCTGTCAACTGTGTTTCTTTGGCCCCATGGCGAGGCCGTGCTTTCTGAATGCGTTAAACTTGTGCATATGGCTGCTTCTGTGCCCTGCCTATGCACCTCGACCTACAGTTGATGCTTTTGTGTTGCCCACTCCGCCACTTAGACTTACAGCACCCTGGACCTCCTAAGCCCCGGCTGCTGCTGGTGGCACCCTCTAACGCTGCAGCAGACCTGCTGGTGCTGCGTCTAAGGAAAGCAGGGAGACCAGTATCTGAGATCTTGAGGATCAATGCATATGCACGACCCACTGAGGATGTGCCTGCAGGGGTAAGTCCCATGGGAAAAGGTCCCAAGGATGGGACTGGGTTTAGGGGTGAATGCAGGGGAAAGTCCCAATTGAGAAGGTCTTGAGAGCAGACCAGGGTTTAGGGATGCACTGGAGGGATAAATTCCATGGGAAGAGGTCCTGAGGGTAGGCCAGGGTTTAGGGGTGCACGAAGGGATAAGTTCATTGAGGGAAAGCTTTGTATTCTATTGGTGTCAGATTGCAGCAATGCCATTGAGCTAGCTAATGGCAAGGACTTAACAAGAGGTCAGACCTGGAGTGGAATCCGCAAACCCTAACGATGTGTCTACAGCTATGCACAGGAGTTCATTGGCACCTTCTCGAAGGGTACTAAAAGGTACTAACTACATGAATAATGGGATCGCTGAATATCCTGTGATAACGATTTTCTCTAGTTATCAACCATTTTGCCAACTCCTGGCCAAGCGTCCCTGCACAGAAGCAGAGACTTCAGTGTAATTTCAACCTGCTTGTGGATTACTTGGTAGGACCCAGGATTATGCACATTGTTGAGGCTTTTCTTCCACTATGTCCACAGCTTTGACACCTAATCACTGGTGCAGCGTCCCTGCAGTGTGGCAGCCACTCTAGTGTAGTTCTCAACCTGCTTCTGCGTTGTTGATTAGGACCAGAGCTAGGCACTACAGCCCTAAATTATGTTTTTATGTCTCGACTATTAAAGTGATGGGAAGGTCCGCTGGCCCTGAAACTGGTATCTTCAGCAGAACCATCCCAGATGTACCAGTTCTGGTGTCACGAAATGCCTGCTAATGAGCTTTACCTTACTTGAATGTGGTGCAGGTCTTGTGGTAATGCCATCTCTTGCCTCAACTTGACACACTGGCGAAGCTATTGCTCCGTGTAATGTAATGTAATTGAAGATAACGTAATGTGGCCCAAAGTATGTGATGTAATGTGGATTGCTGTGATGTATTGCAGGTTCTAGAGGTATCTCGCTACAGTGAAGGTGAGGGAGCGTTCCTGCTGCCACAGCTGAATCAGATTGTGGCCAGTGCAGTGAAAGTGGTGGTGGTCACTCCAGTCATGGCGGCTAAGGTAAGTTGACGAGGGCGGGAAAGAAGCCAAGGTCAATGCCATCAATGCTAAGTCAAACTAGTCAATGCATCAGGTTGTGGCCAATGCAGTTAAGGTGGTGGTGGTCACTCCTGTCATGGCTGCTAAGGTAATTAGGACAGGGGGTCAGGGGTCTAAGCGGTGGGAAAACAGCCAAGGTCAAAGATAGGTCAATGCTAGTCAATGCATTAATGCATCAGATTGTGGCCAATGCGGTTGAGGTGTTTACGGCAGGGGTTCAGGGTCGCAGGGGTGGCAAAGGAGTCAGTGTCCATGCTACGTAAGGATATGGCAGAAACTGCCCTTAGAAAGCATGAAATGTACAAGCTGTTGGTTGAACTTGCACGTGCAAGTGTGCCATACGTGCATGTTGTCATAGGTGAATGCTCGTGGCGTTAGGGGCATTGAGAGTTAAGGGCTAAACCTTATACCTTCAACCCTAAACTAGGGCCCTAAATCCTTACCTTGTATGCCTGCAGGTATATGCTCGTGGCATTTCCCCTGGTCATTTCACCCACATCCTGATAGATGAAGCGGGGCATGCTGAAGAGCCACTGGGGCTATGTGCTGTAGCAGGACTTGCAGGGCCTAACACACAGATGGTGCTGGCAGGTAGGGTTTAGGGGCATGAAGATGTGAGAATTGCCCAATAGCATAAACTGTTCTACCAACCAACTCAATTGGGCTGGCTTGGGTAAGCCTAGGGAATCCCTGCACGACGGGATGCCAGCGTTTAGTACATACATATTCTGGTTTAGAGTTTAGGGTTTAGAGTTTATTGAGTGACTCCAAGTGGCACAAGGCCCTAGGCTTGGGGTCCCTAAGGTTCAGGCAGTCTACCAGCGGGAGCAGATTCAAGATTGTTCCTGCTCCTGCTTCTTTTCTGTTTCTTGCTGCTGCTCACAATTGTCTATAACAAGGACACAAAAGAGTCCATAGGTGAGCTTGCATGGCTTAACGTTTAGGGTTTTAGGGCTTAGAAACCGTAAATCCTAATCACAAGGGAGTACATTAATCAGCTTGCAAGGTTTCCCCTATGGCCAATTCTTGCTGCATTGGCGCCAATTGCAGTTTTTCCCTCTTGACCTACGTACCGAGTAGCAATGCATCAACCCTGCCATGGATTCACAACTGTAAGTATCGGGCCGTTATAAGGAGTAAATCATGTATATCGTGGGCCATGCATACATCTCATACAGGTACAATGTGTCAATGTACTTTATTGCCGGGTAATCATGTAACAGCAAGTGTACAAGCTACACCCAGCTGTACATAAACTACGGTTGCGGAAATCCTGCGACATCTTGCAATGGTCTTGCATGACTCACCGACGCCTAGCTCCAAACTGGACAGCTCGCTACCTTCCAAGATGGAGCAAAGTCTTCTCAAGCCCCATGCCAAGGGGAAATAGCAGGCCGTAGACAGGACTCATGTGACGTCCTTGAGCATATCCACACTTCTTTATAGAGTCACTCAGGAGGTCGCAGTGTGTCTCATTAGTAACTCCTGTGGTGCCTATTGTGTCACTCAGGTGACCCCCGTCAGCTGGGTCCTGTTATCCTTAACAAGAGGGCCCTGGCTGCTGGTCTGGGCATCAGCATGATGGAGCGCCTCATAGCAGCAGAACCCTATGCTGCACAAGTGATGATGCAGGAAAGCGGCGTGAACACACAGGTACGGTTTATGCTAAACCCTAAACCCTAACATGCAGGAGAATGGTGTGAGCAGACAGGTACGGTCCGTGCTAAGACCTATACCCTAACATGCAGGAAAATAGTGGTGTGAATCACACATATACTTTCTGTGCTAAACCCCAATACCCTACCATGCAAGAAAATGGTGTGCGCACAAATGTGTGTTCTGTCATGTTGTACTCGCCATCATAGAGATGGACCAGGCATTACAGCACTAAACTAGCACGGTAACGTCCCACTCCTCAGAGTGAAGAAAGATCCACTGGCCCTAGAATGGGTAGTTCCAGCAGAATCATCCCAGATATACGAGGCCTGGCGTCACAAGGATACCAGGATGCGCAGCCTTTGGTTATAATCGAGCGCAGGGAGGCAACCCCTACGTCACCCCCACGAGGAGGGTCACCAATGTTTGCGCAGTGGCGTAATGTAGGGCTGGGTATACATGTTTCGGCTGCAGCCCAATGCGGCCTCATCAGTACCCTTTAGTGAATGAACCTCAAGCACAGCTGCCTTATGAGCTCGTCCAGAACACATAGAACTAGGCCTTTGCTCCAGCAAACTGGAATGCCACGTCAGCTATGCCCCACTGCTGACGCACAACTGCATGCTGCTGCTAACGCTGCTGCCACAAGCTGCGACCATCATGGAGGAATTCACTTCGAATTGGGGATCGATCCCGAAGCCAGACTGCTGCTGACGCTGCACAAGCTCCACCACGTAGGCATTGCCGACTTGCTCGCATGGTATGACGAGTGCCAGCAATGTTCGGGCAACCAGCGGCCAAGCTGCCCTAGTGTGTTCTGTGCTAAACCCTAAACCCTGACATGCAGGAAATTGTTGTGAGCACGCGGGTAATCCTGTGTTAAACCTACAAATACAAACCGTAGCATACAGAAAAATGACGTGAGCACATTTGCATGTTTGGCGTGCAGCAATCAACACTAGCTCAGGTGGCATGAGCTGATTGGACATGATATATCTCAGAGATTTTTCTGGGGTTTTTTCTGGGGGGTTTTCACACCTGTGCCCTGGCTAGAGGGGATGCATAAGTTGGAGTGTGCTATGCCGCCAAGGGCGGCATCCAACCACGTCCTTCCCTTTTAGCACTCAGTATTGGACGGCATGGATACTGTTATGTTGTGATGATGGTAGCACTTGCAAATCCATAATAGGTATCTGGATGCCTGTGGCTTCCATTGCTTTCAAATGATACCGATTTGCTGCCTGCAGTGCACTAAAATCCATGTTGCTGCTGCTGCTGCTGTTAATTTTGCAGAGCACCTGCGTGACTAAGCTTGTGCGTAACTACCGCAGTCACCCGGCACTGCTGCGGCTGCCAAGCGCACTGTTCTATGCTAATCAGATGGTGCCATGTGCAAACCCAGAGCTCACAGAAACCCTACTCCACTGGGAGAAGCTGCCTAATAAGAGGTAGGCATGAAGCGACTGCCTTCCTGGTTCAAAAAATCGGCTTCTTAGCAGCACAATGCTGTTTCCCATGCATGCCATTGCAGCTGGCTTCATCTGTCTGTTGCATTATTAATATGTGTGGCTGAGTCCAGCATTTGGAAATGTGTTTGTATGGTGGGCTGACATTGGCTTGTGTGACTTCAGGTGTTCAGTGGCCTTTTCTTTTTCCTCTCGATGCATGTGTCACTGGATAAATGGCTTGTTTAACTGCGGTATCACAAATGCTTAGTCAAAATCTTGCACCTCCCCCCGTATGTCAATGCTCCAGCCTGCAGCACTACTACTCTGCCAAGGTGACTGGGCCACTCTCTGCTTCGTTTGTTTGTTTCTGCTCCCATGCTTCTGCTTGCTTGCACTATCTTCGGTAGGCTGTCAAGCAGGCTCAGTTTTGCACATATTGGAAGGGTGAAGGGTTTAGGGCGTTACCGAGTTAAAGCCACCGCAATGATGCAGCACTATTAGGGCAGAGCTTAGAAATTTAGTGCCTGCTGTTTGGTCTTGTTACCTGGCAGCGTGGGAGTCCGTCTGGTGTCAAGGTCGGACTGATTACTTTGGTGATCACTGACTCGATAACCAGTCTAGTCATTCCAATTATATAATGACCCTCATTGCGGCTGCCTTGAATCTATTCTTTTCAGTCTGTTTTCCGCCGTTGTATGTTCCATTAGTAGTGTACTCAATACCAATTAATACTCTTAAGCTGAGCTTCGTTGAGCTAGCTTTCAAATCAGAGAACGGGTAATGAAGATACCCTCCTGTCAAACTTTCTCTCCGCAGCTTCCCCATGCTCTTCCACTCCCTTATTGGCAAAGATGAGCAGGAGGGGAACAGCCCCAGCTGGTTCAACCAACTTGAGGCCAAGCAGGTGGTGGAATATGTAACAAAGCTCATGCAGATAAGGAGGAATCGGGTGACGGCTAATCAGATTGGGGTAATTACACCTTATAACAAGCAGGTGCAGAAGTTGAGGGTGCTGTTGGAAGCTAAGGGCTATGGGGGAGTGGAGGTAAGCATGTGAGGGATGGGATGGGATGGCATGGAAGGCCAAGGGGGTGGGGGGTGTCCGCGGTATTGGCAGGGGGGGGGTGCCATGGGGGCAGGGGGGTGACGGAGGGGCAGGGGTTTGCCAGGGGGGGATTTGGGTCATTACGGCGTGTAACAAGCAGGTTCAGAAGTTGAGGGTGCTGTTGAGAGCTAAGGGCTATTGGGGAGATGGTGAAGTGGCGGTGAGAGAGGTCCAGGGTTTTGCGGTGTGGGGTGGAAGGAGCGGGCTGTTAAGGGTTGCGTTAATGAAGGAGGGGGGGGGAGTTTGGGGAGGTCAGGCGGCCCGGCGGCGGAGGGGTGGGGATTCAATGGGGTGCAGGGGGGTTGGGAGTCAGTCCAGGGCAGAGGGGCAGGAGTCAGGGCGGTTCCAGAAGTTGAGGGTGCTGTTGAGAGCTAAGGGCTATTGGGGGTGGAGGTACGCATGTGGGAGAAACACACAGGATGGTGCGAGGTGCGGTAGGGAAAATGTGGGATTGGGCCGGGAAGGGGGTCGAGGATGCTAATGTCGAAACTGCAGTGAGTTGGGGTGAGGTGAGTGCTTAGGTATGGAGTGTGGCTGGATTAGAATAGTGCATCTGTGGGGTGAGATGGGAGTGTCAAAGGTAGGTATTAAAGCAATGGCTTGGGATGATGCTGTGTCGGGTGCTTCCTCATAAGCCTGTTCTTATGCTGCTCTGGATATGGCTAAGAGTCAAGTCTTACCTGATATCAGAGAGCATGCTCGCATACCTACAGCAACAGGTTTTTAATAGGAAGTGCTGCTTTCTGCTAGGGGTCTCATGGTCAACATTATCTGGATCTGCATGCAGGTTGGCCGTGTAGAGCATTCATATTGAACAAGCACTACTCTGGTAAAGGTTGCACTGTCTTCTTTGAGTCAAATTGGCAGGCTGAGCAATCTTGAACAAGCCGACCGAGCACTCTGCTAAAAGGACGCGCTGTCAACTAGTATCTAATGTCCTTCTTGCTGAAGAGTTGGCAGTGTGAAGCAATCATCTTGAAAAAGCAATCGGCATTCTACACCAGGGTAGTACAGTGTCAACTGCCTTATGCTCCTCTCAATGATTTACATTTCTTACAATGTTACATGCAAATGCAGGTTGGCAGTGTGGAGCAGTTCCAGGGTCAAGAGAGGCGTGTGATCATCATCAGCACAGTACGTAGCAACCCAGACTTTATGGAGCATGACTTCAAGCACAGGCTGGGCTTCGTGGCGAGTCCCAAGCGCTTCAACGTCGCCATCACAAGAGCACAGGTAAGACACTAGCAGCTCAGCCTAACTAGTATGGCTTGCGGGACAGACACGTAGATATCGATGCACATGTTTATATATGGTAGAAGGCATGAGGCCAGGCATCCTAGCCTCAGTAGCCTCTCCCTTAACTGGGACTGCAGCACGGGCCTTATAATGGTCCCGGCCCAACCACCCAACCACCTCTGCGTAGCTCGTGTTTATTCTTATTAATCTACGCCGGTTTTGTTACCATTTAAACCCTTTCTTGCAACTTTCAACGCATCCCATGTCAAAGTCTCGGTCGAAATTTGATTAAATACTGCAAAAGCAAGCAGCTGAGTCATTGCTCTCCTCTTGTTCCTTTTCCAGGCACTGCTTATCGTGATTGGTAACCCCCACGTCCTTGTGAAGGACCCATGTTGGCTGCAGCTGCTGCGCTACTGCAAACAGAACAATGCTTGCACAGGCCAAGCCATGCCAGACCTCACGAGTTACGAGGCAACAACAACAGCACCATCAGCAGCAGCAGCAGGGGCAGCAGCAGGGGCAGCAGCAGGAAGAGCAGACACTGCTTCAGATCTCGACCAGCAGCTAGAGCAAGTGTTAGGGGAGTTACAGAAGCTGGTGTTGGGTGCAAATGGGTCAGCAGCAGATGGAGGTGGTTTTGGGGGGGGGCAGGCTGTAGTAGATCAGATGGCAGGCCAGCTTGGGGTGTGGAGTAGCACAGCTATTGAGGGTGGGGAGATGGTGCGCCACTACTGAAGGGGAAGGGGCCCAGGGTGGAAGGGAGGGCCCGGGTGCTGTGGTGGCTGATGTGTTCATGTATGGCTGTGGTCCCCACCACTGCAGCTCTTAAGAAAGAAGGGAGCCCTCGTTTCCACTCCATTGGTGCTCCAGACAGAGGGCCAGGGATTGAGGAGTGTTGTCCAGGCATTTTGAAGAACTTGGAATTATGGCTATGGTAGTCAGAATAAGAAAATTGTAAGGTTTGCTCCCAGAAGGGCTGGAATGCAATTGGCAGCTTTTGGTGGATGTTGTTGGTGTTAGGAGATAGTAGGGATGGTGGGCGGAGAGTGGACAGTACCAGCAGACACGAGATGACAGTAGGTTATATAGGGAGGCAGGCAGTATGGGGTGGGGGAAGGGGGAAAAAGGCATGAGAACTAGCTGGAGAGAGTGTTGGATGGTAGTAGGTGGACGGAGTACCTATAGTCAGCGAGCTGCTGTTGTATGCAAAGGGCACGTGTTGATCTAGCCTTGATCGGCCCCTTAGTTGTGTTCGATATACCTAATATGAAGGATGAATGAAGACATGAGAGCCCTTTAGTTGTGCCCGTGCTGTAGAGCAGGAAAGCATGGTGACCGAAGCTGCGAAGCAAGCCGTTCACTGTTAGGTAGTAATCTGCACCTGCATTCCTTCGAAGCTTCTGTGCCCCTGGATAGTGGCATTTTGGGGGGCTGGGGAAGGGGGGGGTGCTTTGGCTTTAGTAGTGTCAGCAACATTCGGCATGTACGTACTGTGTGTTTGTGTTTGTAGTGCTAGTCTGGCCAGGACTATAGCCCCATAGCCCCATAGCCCTCTATTTGGTGGGATCAGCATAACAAGTATAGTATGGCTAGGATAGATCTACCCAGCTACACCTGATCGGACTATGTGTTGAACCTTCGGGGCTCGGTAGCTTTTTATCAAGTGGAGCAGGGACTGTCTAGCTATTGGCAGTGCTGGGTAATCTGCATCTCTTGGAGTATAACCGCGTGTGCAGAACCATGTACTGTTGGTGTCTGATGGCTTATGTGTTCTGGGCTCCGAATGGTAGTGGGCCTATCTATACTTTGCGTGAGGTTTATTGGGGTTTTTGGCCCTGTGAGCCTTGATTAGGGTTTATTGGGGTTTTTGGCCCTGTGAGCCTTGATTAGGGTTTATTGGGGTTTTTGGCCCTGTGAGCCTTGATTAGCGTTTATTGGGGTTTTTGGCCCTGTGAGCCTTGATTAGGGTTTATTGGGGTTTTTGGCCCTGTGAGCCTTGATTAGCGTTTATTGGGGTTTTTGGCCCTGTGAGCCTTGATTAGGGTTTATTGGGGTTTTTGGCCCTGTGAGCCTTGATTAGCGTTTATTGGGGTTTTTGGCCCTGTGAGCCTTGATTAGGGTTTATTGGGGTTTTTGGCCCTGTGAGCCTTGATTAGGGTTTATTGGGGTTTTTGGCCCTGTGAGCCTTGATTGGCTCCCATGGGAGGCCCCGCCTTCTGGCTAGTTGGTGATAGTAACGTGCACATAACCATAAATCACAGACAAAGCTCATAATATAATGTAAATTTTCTCAGTATTTAAGTACTGTATAAACTGACCGTCTGGGGCTGAGCTCCTCCTTCGCTGATAACAAGGGCACCATTGACAAGAGGCCAAGCAGGGTGGGAAAATAACATAAGTCATCACAACGTACACATCTGCACATATGGCCACATGCCCACTTGCCTTGAGTCGGTCGATACTACAGCCTGCCATTGGTCAGTTTTTGCCGGCCAAACTGTCCATGTTTAATACCACACAACTACAGTCTGCACACATGCACTCACTCTTCCGCAATACCACACTCTCTGGAAATACTGCTGCTGCAAGCAGTCATGCCCTGAGACCCCTGACATGCCACGAGCTGCCAAAACTCCAAGCATGTGACATGACGGTCCCTCTTACTACAGACATCAAGCATGCAGCATGATGCACAGCACATGCGGCCAGCGTGCATCAAGCACCCTACAAAGCAATGAATATCTCTCCCCAGTCACAAGCAACCCGCGAACAACAGCAGCAGCGTTACAACTCTGATCACAATCACAAAGCCACACAACCGATGGTGGATTTGCCACACACAAGAAGAGACTCATCGGACCACAAGACCAAAACAATCGAAAGACCAAATACGGATACCGTATACCACCCAGAAACCCCAGGAGACCTACCCCTGTCACACTGCACAGCACAGTAGCTGTGACGAGCAGTACATCACCCCAACTGACATTGCCTATTGACCTAGTACAGGGCTCCAATCAAACAGCTCTCGGTGGGATTGGAAGGTTGTATGCATGGAGTAAGATGGCCACACAACAAACATATACACAGTCTCTGCAACTGGAACTTTCGGAGCCACATATGGCCCCAGCAGAGGGTTCCAAGCCCAAAGACCAGGACAGTATACACAGAGGAAACTGTTCAAGGCAAGGGGTTTTGCTTATTATGCACCTCTTGGGGCTGTCATGCCAGACTCTGATGTCGGACGCGGCAGATCCAAGCTAGCAGCACACTGAAACACTGCTACTGCACCCCATCGACATACAGTAGCCTGGCAGTGCTCATTACCACCAAAACTTATGTGAACAAGGATGCTACTTCTAGCATTGCACCCATGCACGCTTCTGCCTCAAGCTTGGCATGCAACTGAGGGACTAGTGCCAACCCCCCCGCCGATATCTGTGCCGTGCATTGGCATCTACCCAGCACATGGGGGACCTTACCTCAACACAAAATCCATGGCGCACATCACAACGCGATCCTGAGTCATGGCCGGAGTTCCACATTACCCATGAATGCACGATCTTCAAACCTGCTGACACACCATCACCAAATAGACGTCACAGATCATGTCACAGACACCACTCCCACCTCAGCCTACATTATAGTACCACCATCTTTACAGGCTCTTGCCAGGCTGTCAAGTGATGTGCCTACCGTATAGCCCGGGGATGATTTGCCAGGGCCAAAAAATTATTCAAATTAGCACATTTGCCATCAAAAACTGCATTTTTGGGGGACATTTGCCACAGGGAAAGGCAATAAATTTGGAGATTTGCCAAAGGTAATATGGCAAAAGCAAATTAGGCTTTCCCAAGGAACAACATATGCCCTCAGGGGCATATCTGCTCTAGCCTGGGTGATATTGGCACCAGTGTATCACTACATCATGCCATGGAGCAAGTGCACCTAGGGTTATTATCCTGGCCTGCATGTATATTGTTTACATTAAACGATGTCTTCAGCTTACACGAACGTGCATTGCCCCTTGGAAACTACAGTTGGTTGCAAAAGTTTTGGCCGGAACATAAGGCTGGGGTTTAAGCAGCAGCAGCAAGACCTGATTTACAACCATTTATGTTTAAGAAAGTAAACAGGCAGAGCATCAATGTGCTGCAGTTGGTATGCCCAAGTGGTACCACAAGTAGCCTCGCACGCGAGACGTCCCGAGTTCGAGCCCCGGGCGTGCCCTATAAATATACTATATAAAAGCCAGCCAAGATGAGGGGAGCTGGGAGGCTTCATGTCAGATTAAGAGTGCTTGGAGGAAGAGGTTGTGGGATCTTACGCACCCTTGGGAAAGCCAACGGTTAGTGAGGTGTAGAAGGCGCACTAAGGAAGCTATTGATAAGCATGTGGAGCGCTATGTGGTGCCTTTCAGTGGCTGGGAGGATGGTGGTTCACCAGTACCTAGGTGGTGGGAGCCACCTCCAGCCCCTACTAGGGTGGTGCTTGATCCTGCTGCCTCCCCGCCACCCATGTGTGATGGAAGTGGAGCAGGTTTTGGGTTTTAGTGGTGGTGTTTGTTTCCCCTTGGTGTGCACGCCGTTGCATCTAGCCTCAGCTTGTGTGTGGCAAATCCACCATCGGTTGTGTGGCTTCGTGATTGTGATCAGGAGCCTTGTGTTTGTGGCCTAGGTTTGTTTGGCCATTGGCATTGCTGGTCTTGCGTTTTGATTGATTGATTGATATAAAAGCCAGCCAGCCAGCCTTAGCCTTAGCCGCAGACGCAGACCAGCAAGCCTCCCCCCTGTTCCTATAGCCCTCCTGCTTTTTTTAACCTGGCTCTCCCCTTCCACCTCTGCCCCTCCTGTGGTTGCCAGCCCCACACCCCATCTGCTCCCCTCCCACAGCCCTCTCAGCTCAGCCTTGCACTTGCCCCAACTTCTCGCATGCCCTGCCTACCCCCACCTGCCCTGCCATTGAACTGGTATAGCCCCTGCACCTGCTTCACACCTGGTCTATATGCTACTGCCCCTAAACAGTAAAGAAAGGGCACCTGTGCCTGCTGGCAGTTCTCAGCATTTACCCCCTTAAAAAGCAGCAAAAATGCCTCCGCTGTCTCCCTTGCAAGACCCCTGCTTTTCTCAGCAGCCAAGCAACACAGAGCAACAGAGATGCTGACCGCACCCATTGGTGACAACCTGGACCTCATACAGAAGCTGCCTGTGCAAGAGAGCAATGAACGGCCGTGCCATTTCACAGAAGCAGACCATTTCCTAACAAAATCTGAGTTTTGGGCCAAAACTTTTGCAACCAACTGTGTCCAATGTTTGCACCTCCTGTTTCCTCAAGTGCAAGCAGAGATAACAGCTGTGTCTAGCCTGTTGCAAAGAACTTGTTGATGCAATTATTGCCTGCTGTGCTAAATTGGTGGCAACCGCAACCGCATTGAGAAAGTGCTTGAGCTGACTTTTCAGATTTTGGTCAAAAGTGGGTACGCCCCTGTGGTCACCTGAGTTAGGGTGCATGGAATGGAACTTCTCCCATTTATCAGCAAGCTTTCCTTGGCTTTACAGTACCATGTCACTAGCTGCAGTCATGCATGCTCTGCACAGCAGGCCCCACATTAGCTATCCCTGCAATGCTGAGCATTGCTACAGGCAGCAAAAAGTGTGGTTTTCAACATGGATGCTTCCCCTGCTGGAGGGGCCCTGCTTCTGGCAATCTTACCATAAGCTTCAAGGTCACTGCCAAGGATTCAGTATTAACAGAAGCTGGTGTGCTTTGCATGCCAGTTTGATGGTAGGAAGCTTCCTTCTACATGCTGCAATCAGCGGCGGGCGAGACGGGCCTATGCTGCAAGGCTGTCACCCACGCTGTCACCACCACTTTGGAGGACTGTTTTCTTTGTCACCTGTCACTGCTTGAAACAAGGTCTAGCATACCACAGAGTTGTTCACTGGGCCAGGCTTGTTGTAAAACAAGACATGTTACGCATATCCCTTCGGTGCAGCACCACCTTCTAGACCCGACGTGCCCTTGCTACTGCTGTTTTAACACTTTCCACCAGATCTTGCCATGATAGTGCTAGCAGATCTCTCAACAACCTCCTCAAAGCATATGTTTTTATTCAGCACCGCTCCCCCTTTCTACAATACCACATCGGCTATGCCAATCATGCTCCACCTGCAGAGAACAGCAGCTCGCTACATGTGCTGGGGGTATACCCTGCTTTGGGGGCGCCAGATATGCCCTTTGGGTATTCCGCATGGCACAGGCAGCTTCAGAGACAGCCCCTGCTCCAGCTGTAATGTCCTATGGCATGTGCTACCAGGGGAAGTGTGCAAGTCAAGGTATCTCAGTTGTTGGTATTTGCTTAGTGTACTGCTGCAGCTGGTGAGGGTAGGGGTAGGAAGGGCCCCCTTCATGGGTTGCCAGCACATGCAACAATTTATTCACCCTGGCTGTGACTGTTGCATAGGTCCAGCCCCTGGTACCTTAAACCAGCCCTGCCCCAAGCCAAAGCCCTTGCCTCTGTCAAACAGCAGCAGCAGAACCAATGTCCACAGTTGGTTGCAAAAGTTTTGGCCGGAACATAAGGCTGGGGTTTAAGCAGCAGCAGCAAGACCTGATTTACAACCATTTATGTTTAAGAAAGTAAACAGGCAGAGCATCAATGTGCTGCAGTTGGTATGCCCAAGTGGTACCACAAGTAGCCTCGCACGCGAGACGTCCCGAGTTCGAGCCCCGGGCGTGCCCTATAAATATACTATATAAAAGCCAGCCAGCCAGCCTTAGCCTTAGCCGCAGACGCAGACCAGCAAGCCTCCCCCCTGTTCCTATAGCCCTCCTGCTTTTTTTAACCTGGCTCTCCCCTTCCACCTCTGCCCCTCCTGTGGTTGCCAGCCCCACACCCCATCTGCTCCCCTCCCACAACCCTCTCAGCTCAGCCTTGCACTTGCCCCAACTTCTCGCATGCCCTGCCTACCCCCACCTGCCCTGCCATTGAACTGGTATAGCCCCTGCACCTGCTTCACACCTGGTCTATATGCTACTGCCCCTAAACAGTAAAGAAAGGGCACCTGTGCCTGCTGGCAGTTCTCAGCATTTACCCCCTTAAAAAGCAGCAAAAATGCCTCCGCTGTCTCCCTTGCAAGACCCCTGCTTTTCTCAGCAGCCAAGCAACACAGAGCAACAGAGATGCTGACCGCACCCATTGGTGACAACCTGGACCTCATACAGAAGCTGCCTGTGCAAGAGAGCAATGAACGGCCATGCCATTTCACAGAAGCAGACCATTTCCTAACAAAATCTGAGTTTTGGGCCAAAACTTTTGCAACCAACTGTAAGCGGCTTACCGGCCCAGACCGCCGCGCGCGCAGCTGCGGCAGCCCGCTGGCCAACTGTTCATCCCCTAACTTGTCTGCCCTTGAAGAGAGCCTTGCATCCCAGTTTGCTCTTTCTGCTTTTCTTATGCCCTTTAAGGAGGGCGCTGATGTTCATGACTGCGCCGGACGCTGGAACGCTGCTGGCCGATGGATCGGGAGCTAAACTGGACGAGACGTTCCAAAGGCTTTTGGAGGTGTAGAGGAGGGCTAAAGGACAGAAAATTGATTGAGCTTTCTTGATTTGCCAGCTCCCACGGAATAAAAATAGCAGATTATACATTATACATTATACATCGCTCTGCTTGGCGGTGACATGTCTTTTTTAGGCATGTTACCGCCGAGCCTGTAAAGTGAACTAGTAGGGAGTTTAGAACTCGGTGAAGGCAGCTGGATCCCGTGTGTGCGTCCCTGTCTCGTCCAGGGGGCATGCGCGCCAGTTGCAGCGCACAGCTGGTCACTGAGCCATGCAACCGGGTCAAACGACCTCGCAACGTGCACAGCAAGAGGCATGGGCCTGTTGAGCACTTGCGATTGCTTAAGACGGGGTCCGAACGCCTCAGCTTCGTGAACTGCAGAACTTTCGGCAGTGACGATGCTTCGGTACAGAGCAAGCTATCCTCTTACGTCATGCAGCTGTCTCGCCTTGGCGTTGGAGCCTGTGGTGTTGCTGAAAGCAGGATACCGGGTAGTGGATGTCGTAATGTTACGAAGGACTGGCAGTTGATATGGTCCGGGCTGCCAGAGGGTCAGCCACGGCAACATGGGGTGGGCCTGTTTCTTAACTCGAAGTGGTCCCGTTGCCTAATCGACTGGTCTGCTGTCAGTGAGCGAATCCTGGTAGTCCGTGTGAGAATCAGCAGTGGGATAAACGCCTCAATCGTGGTAGCATATTCGCCGACTGATACCGAGTCCACCCCTGAGGAGGTCAAGGAAGCTTTCTACCTGCAGTTGGAAGCTATCTTGGCAGCGCTGCCTTCCAGGGACATGCTAGTCCTTCTGGGTGACTTCAACGCCCAGGTTGGCACTGATCCAGAACCGTATGGGGGTGTTATGGGGCCTCATGGCTTTGGGAAGCAGCAGCTTTCAGGGAATGGTGAGCGACTCTTGCAGCTGGCTGGTGCCTTGAACCTTCGCTTAGCCAACACCTTCTTCAAGCACAGCAATTACCGGACTGCTACTCACAAGATGGTTAATAGAAACAAGCAGGATGTGCTCAGGGTCATCGATTACATAGCTGTCTCCAAGCGGTTCATGTCAAGTGTGACAGACTGCAGGGTCTTTCGCAGCTTTGATACAGGTGGCTCTGATCATAGAATGCTGGTGCTTACGATGCGCCTCCGCTTGTCAGTGGCCAAGCAGCACAGTGCGAAGGGACAGCCAGCACGGCCCTATGACTGCAGCCGGCTGCAAGAATCTGCAGCAACTCAGCAGTGCTTTGAGCTGGCAATGTCTAACCAGTTCAGCCGTCTGGTAGGGGCTCAGTTGCAGAGCGCACAAGACGAATGGACACAGCTAACAGCGGCAGCCAGCCAAGCAGCCCATAAGGCTGGTCTAAACCTCAAGCCTCAGCAGCGGCGCCGAGATTTCGCTATATCCGATGCGACCTTGCAGAAGATTGAGCGGAAACATGCAGCACATGCAGCGGTGCTGTCCTCTCCTAATGATGCTACCAGGGCAGATTACAGGGAGGCCAATAATGCTGCTAGGCGAGCGGTTAAGAAGGATCAGGAGCGGTACTTCAAGCAGCAAGCGCTGTTTGCGGAACATGCTCTAAAAGCTGGTAATCTAGCCGTGTTCCACAAGCATGTCCAGCGGATCTTCAAGGAGCAGCAGGGCAGTAGCTCTGCTGCTCCTACAGCTGTGCTAGGGGGTGCTGATGGCAAGCAGCTGTTCCAAAGCAGGGAGGAGGTGGTGAAGTGCTTTGCTGAGCACTTTGCTGATGTCCTCAACTGCCCTGCCAAGCTCGACCAGCAAATGCAGCAGACCATTGAGGAGTTAGTGCAGAAGATGGAGGCAGGGCAAGGTGCAAACCAGCAGAGTGAAGCAGCAGCTCAGCCACCTACTGTGCAGGAGGTTGAAGAAGCTGTCTTTGCCTGTCGTAATGGGGCAGCTCCTGGGGTTGATGGTATCGCAGCGCCTATGCTAAAGCTCAGTGGGACCATGCTGAAATGGTTGCACAGGGTCATTGTGGCGGTGTGGGAGTCAGGGAAAGCGCCAGTGGAGTGGAAACGTGCACTGTTGGTGGCACTGTATAAAGGCAAAGGAGAGCGCAAAGTGAGAGATAGCTATAGGGGGATAAGCTTGCTAAGTATACCGGGGAAGGTGTATGTCTTGGTCATTTTGGCTAAGATCAGTTCTCATATCGATGCACAACTGCTTGATAACCAGTCTGCTTTTAGGAAGGGGAGGGGCCTCACTGATGCTCTGTTCACCATACGCCAGGTCATCTCTAAGTCTGTAGCATTCGATCAGCCTCTATTCATGGCTTTTGTGGATTTGCGTAAGGCATATGATTCTGTACCGCGAGACACGCTATGGCGCATCCTGCATGTGTACGGGGTACACACAAAGCTGATAGAGTTGCTGATGGACTTGCATACTGGCACACAGGCTGCTGTTAGGATGGGTGGTGTGGTGTCTGAGTGGTTTGATGTGCATGGCGGGGTGCGGCAGGGATGTGTCATTGCTCCCTTGCTGTTCAACATCTACATGGACTTTGTGGTTCGGCAGGCAATGGCTCAGATGCCGGAGGGATGTGGGGTGAAGCTAGCCTATCATGCAGATGGGAAACTTGAGCGTGATGGGTGTGGTAGTGGTGGGTGTGTGGAGCTGTTGTCTGTTCTGCTGTATGCAGATGATATGGTGTTGCTAAGTCCCAGCAGGGAGGAGTTGGTGGTCATGCTGCAGGTGATGGACAAGGTTGCTGCTAGTCTTGGGTTGCGCATCAATGCAAGCAAGACTGAGATCCTGTCCATTGACAAGGATTGGAAGGAGGGGGATGTGCCAGTGCAGCAAGGACCAGAGGTGGTTATCAGTGAGGGTGTGGTAAAAGAGGTGTCACAGTTCAAGTACTTGGGAAGTGTGCTTGTGACTGATGGCAGGTTGGATGTGGAGTTGAATATCAGGAGGGGTAAGGCTGTGGGGAGGTTTAAGCAGTTTGAAAAGATGTGGGGTACCAAGCATCTGTCATTGGCTACGAAGGTGAAGTGTTACAAGGCATATGTGTTGCCAATTCTGCTGTTCGGGAGTGAGTGTTGGTCCCTGACCAAAGTGCAATCGCAAAAGCTTGAGCGGGTGCACTCTAGCTGCCTTAGGAGCATCCTGGGGGTCAGGCTGTCAGATCGGCACACCAATGAGCATATCAGGAAATCATGTGGGGTAGCCACCTTGTCAGCATACATCACAGCAAATAGGCTGAGGTGGCTGGGGCATGTGGGCCGCATGGAGGAGGGCAGGTTGCCGCATATTGCGTTGTTCTCTTCATTACATGGTGACATGACGAGGCCAGTGGGTAGGCCTCGCCATACCTGGGAGAAATGCGTGTGTGCTGATCTGAAGGTGCTTGGTCAAGATGAGGGGAGCTGGGAGGCTTCATGTCAGATTAAGAGTGCTTGGAGGAAGAGGTTGTGGGATCTTACGCACCCTTGGGAAAGCCAACGGTTAGTGAGGTGTAGAAGGCGCACTAAGCAAGCTATTGATAAGCATGTGGAGCGCTATGTGGTGCCTTTCAGTGGCTGGGAGGATGGTGGTTCACCAGTACCTAGGTGGTGGGAGCCACCTCCAGCCCCTACTAGGGTGGTGCTTGATCCTGCTGCCTCCCCGCCACCCATGTGTGATGGAAGTGGAGCAGGTTTTGGGTTTTAGTGGTGGTGTTTGTTTCCCCTTGGTGTGCACGCCGTTGCATCTAGCCTCAGCTTGTGTGTGGCAAATCCACCATCGGTTGTGTGGCTTCGTGATTGTGATCAGGAGCCTTGTGTTTGTGGCCTAGGTTTGTTTGGCCATTGGCATTGCTGGTCTTGCGTTTTGATTGATTGATTGAGATTTGCAACCGCGAAAAATTACTTTAAAAAATGGGGGATTTGCCACGCTTTGAAAACAACTTGTGATTTGCCACAAAGAAAAACATTAATTAATGCAAATCATACTAAGTCTGTACGGTAGCCAAGCAGACTTACATTTACATCACCACCCCATAGAGTCTGCCCCCTGCAGCACTCGAAAAATGGGGACTTGCACGAATTCCAACCGGCTGCCAAATAGGGTGCCTAGCCAAACAAACTTACATATAATCGCCCACTCCACAGAGTCTGCCCACTGCGGCACTACTTGAAACTAACATGGGGACTTGCACAGATCTCAACCGCGCCATAGCTTTCCGCCCATACCGGAGCTACAGTCATAGAATGACTTATCTATGAGGCTGCTGCTGCAGTCACAAAGACACACGTCACAATAAAGATAAGTCAACCGCAAGGGGAAGACAGCCATCAACTAGACGTCCATTAGAAAAAGCCATGAGATAGGCTACAGATGTTTGTCAGCACTTTGCAAGACCTCGCTTGCATGACCAGCCCACCCCACAGAAACCCACACTCAAGCCAGGTGAAAGCTCCACATGCAATCATCTGGCTGAAACTCGCCCACATCCCATTTCTGGCAGTTCCTCCTGACCTACATAACAGTGCGCTCCGTCTTCTCCACTTCCAGCTGATTTTTTTGTGTCACTCCATTCACACCAACAACTTATGATATTGGACTCTCAGCTTGTAAGGCCCGGAACTGGGGCCATACCCAGCAAGAGGGAAACTGTGAACTGTGGAGTGTGCTTGCCCGGCAGCATATATCAGGACACAGCATGCAGGTGGAATGCAACTGAAAAGACTCAACTCCCAACCACCAACAACGTTTGGATACTTATCATAAAGTATCCATGATAGATCTTAAAGAGACATGATGATGATGGTGGTCCACACCACAACAAAAGGAAGATGCAACCCGACAAAAGACCCCAGTGACTAAATCAGGGTTAGGTTGAAAGTACATTTGTACATCGGTACCACACTCACAAAACAGCTGAGGCTGGTGGTGGTTTTTTCTCAGAACTTTGTCAATGAGATTTAGGCCACAAATAGGGACATAAGCCTGAAAGCATGCCCGATAGCCTCACTGTCATATACAGCAAGAAACGAGCCATTTGCCAAATGCAAAGTCAGCCATGAAGCTGGGACTCCAGTTAGAATGCCCCACACACCTTTTGAAACACAAAACCCGCAAACCCCACAAGCATATATGTGCCAATGGTCGGCTCCGTGGTGCTTTGCTACCATATCATGACTGCGACCTCAAAAACAGTATCTTCATCCGGCACAATTGGACCAAAACTCTGGCTGCGAAGCATGCCTGCAGTGTGGTGTTTGTAAAACCCCCTGCTGCAATTGCTCTCGCCCTAATTGCACAGCAATCAGGCTCTCAACCTTTTTGTGAATCACTTCTACTCCTTAAAGCTCCTGACCCCAGACATATCAGCCAGACTCGAATCAACCTCACCTCAAAGTTGACCAAACACTCTCAAGGGACCAAACTGCCCATGTACAGAAGCTTACGACGTAGTTCCTCTTTGTTCTCAACAAGCTCTTCCAGTCCACACAACACGCCTCTTGCTGAGCACACATGCTCAGCATTAGAGCTTCTGCAGCAACAAGTAACCAATCAATCAATCAATCAAAACGCAAGACCAGCAATGCCAATGGCCAAACAAACCTAGGCCACAAACACAAGGCTCCTGATCACAATCACGAAGCCACACAACCGATGGTGGATTTGCCACACACAAGCTGAGGCTAGATGCAACGGCGTGCACACCAAGGGGAAACAAACACCACCACTAAAACCCAAAACCTGCTCCACTTCCATCACACATGGGTGGCGGGGAGGCAGCAGGATCAAGCACCACCCTAGTAGGGGCTGGAGGTGGCTCCCACCACCTAGGTACTGGTGAACCACCATCCTCCCAGCCACTGAAAGGCACCACATAGCGCTCCACATGCTTATCAATAGCTTGCTTAGTGCGCCTTCTACACCTCACTAACCGTTGGCTTTCCCAAGGGTGCGTAAGATCCCACAACCTCTTCCTCCAAGCACTCTTAATCTGACATGAAGCCTCCCAGCTCCCCTCATCTTGACCAAGCACCTTCAGATCAGCACACACGCATTTCTCCCAGGTATGGCGAGGCCTACCCACTGGCCTCGTCATGTCACCATGTAATGAAGAGAACAACGCAATATGCGGCAACCTGCCCTCCTCCATGCGGCCCACATGCCCCAGCCACCTCAGCCTATTTGCTGTGATGTATGCTGACAAGGTGGCTACCCCACATGATTTCCTGATATGCTCATTGGTGTGCCGATCTGACAGCCTGACCCCCAGGATGCTCCTAAGGCAGCTAGAGTGCACCCGCTCAAGCTTTTGCGATTGCACTTTGGTCAGGGACCAACACTCACTCCCGAACAGCAGAATTGGCAACACATATGCCTTGTAACACTTCACCTTCGTAGCCAATGACAGATGCTTGGTACCCCACATCTTTTCAAACTGCTTAAACCTCCCCACAGCCTTACCCCTCCTGATATTCAACTCCACATCCAACCTGCCATCAGTCACAAGCACACTTCCCAAGTACTTGAACTGTGACACCTCTTTTACCACACCCTCACTGATAACCACCTCTGGTCCTTGCTGCACTGGCACATCCCCCTCCTTCCAATCCTTGTCAATGGACAAGATCTCAGTCTTGCTTGCATTGATGCGCAACCCAAGACTAGCAGCAACCTTGTCCATCACCTGCAGCATGACCACCAACTCCTCCCTGCTGGGACTTAGCAACACCATATCATCTGCATACAGCAGAACAGACAACAGCTCCACACACCCACCACTACCACACCCATCACGCTCAAGTTTCCCATCTGCATGATAGGCTAGCTTCACCCCACATCCCTCCGGCATCTGAGCCATTGCCTGCCGAACCACAAAGTCCATGTAGATGTTGAACAGCAAGGGAGCAATGACATATCCCTGCCGCACCCCGCCATGCACATCAAACCACTCAGACACCACACCACCCATCCTAACAGCAGCCTGTGTGCCAGTATGCAAGTCCATCAGCAACTCTATCAGCTTTGTGTGTACCCCAATGAATGAACCAAGTAATCAATGAACTAATCAGAACGCAAGACCATCAACAACACAAGGATAACTTGCTTTGCCGGCGAACAACAGCAGCACAGCAACCAAAGCAACTGCCCACCATCAATACCAAGTATTCCTTCCCCCCTCCCCACACCACAACCATTCCACCCACATACCGTACCTCCCCACCCCATATACAGTACCACTGCATGTCTTACATGACATACACTTCCATCTCGCTTGAATACTTTTCATAGATGGTGCCGGAGCTTTGCTCCCAGCTTTGAGAGTGCTTCTCAGCAAAGACATGTGTCCTGCTGTCACAAAAAAGACAAACCTGCATGCTATAACTACCCAATCACCGATACATATCATCCTCATCCCGCACACGTGGAAAATTCATGCGCGTCACCCCACACAGCCATGACACCTGACAAATCACACCCACCCACAATTGATGTACAAGGAGAGCCCAGGAAACGTTCACTTGCCCTTAACATCCCACTAATCTGTTGCGAACAAGTCACACCGCCAGCTGCCTTAGTTACTGCTGATGCTCCTCCTCCCTCAGCTGCTGCTGCTGCAAGTCGCAAACATTGTAAAAAAGCAACAACAACAACAACAACAGCAGCAGATTTGCAGCCCTCAGCACTGCATCGTAATCAGTCTGCCAACGTATACATGCGATAGATCGCTGCACAGGCCTCGGGCCGGGCAGCACCCGCCACACAACTTCAACCAGTTTGCTAGTGTGTTGAGGGAGAGACCAAAACTGCCTCAGTTTTGTCTCTTTGGTGGGGACCAAAACGAAGAAGCTTTCCCATCTTCAACAAGAACAGCCCTTATGCATTCAATTCGTCCCCATGGTCTGGGCCTAGCGATGCTGAAGGAAAGGTTGGCCATCAACAACTAGCATGACAACTCACAACACCTGCATTGCATCCCATTGTGCAAGCCACAACTTCAAAACTTCCCAGCAGGGACCACATCAGCAAACAATAAAAACTTCTTCCACAATCTGTCCACGACACCAAAACCATTACAGCTACCCCCGCTACCCCTTCCACTCCCTCAAACAGTAAGTTTTGCTATAGGCACTTTTGCCCTTTAAGGTCTTCCTGTTGCGTCCCTTTTATCCAGCCCTTTCCACAAACCAAGCATGGTGCCATGATACTATACAACCACCCCTGATGCAAGGCATCAAATGCCTTTTCTTTCAAAGTCCTTGAACCTCGCCATTACCAAAAAACCCACCCCAAAACGCCCCTTGCTGTGCCTGCTAAAACGCCAGGACGACCACATGCAGCTTTTCAGCTGCAGCCGGGGTTCTGGTTACCTTTATGAATATGGGTTCGACCCAAGCAAGGACATCAGTCTGGGCACAACTCCCCATAACAATGCAACAACACAGCACAAAGCTGCAGAATGACACATGCCCGGATCATCTTTATAAATGCTAGTCTTCAAGAAACATGTCCACCAGCATGCACAACCGCCCTTGCTGGCCTTCTATGCAAAGTTGTAGGCGCAGGGTTGCCCCTAACAAAGAATAAGCATGCTCACGTGCATATGCATGCGTCACATGAATACCATGATTACAGAGCACTTGCAAGAAAGGAAACACATCCTCGATTGACAGCTAATGCATCACATGGAGAGTCAGAACACATCTTACAGATTCAGGAAGGCTGAGGCCTCCCTGCCTGGCACATCCCCAGTCCAACATACCCACAAAAGGAAGAGGTCCTTGAGAAAAGAAGAGAGATACCCTATTTTAAGCACTTATTGTTAGTCACCCAGACATGCAGCCAAAACCACCAAACTTAGACCAAGTTGCTAAGCCCTAGTGGACCACTAGGGCTTAGCAATGTGTAACCACAATGGAAGCCCCACCAAACAATTGGTGATACACTGCTTCAAATCTCCCTTTGCCTATACATGGGTATATCTACAAGAAGAGCTCCTGCAATGCGGATGCTCTAGATAAAAAAGAATTACAACCACCCACCATTGATCCTTGATAACCCTCCATGTTAACGATCCAAAACCTTACAAATGAGTGTCCACCGGCCCGACCCAGAATTGAGCTTCAGAAAGCCCCTTTTGACTCTATGACTGCCTGCTGCAACAAAACTCAGGACTGGCCTACCCCCCAGCCTTCATTTGATGCTCTCTCCCACAGCATAGCAAGACAAACCCTCAACCATACACTAGTGCATGGTATCAGAACGATGGCCGCCTTAAATAGAAACTCTCAGGACTGCTGTCGTAGCGGCAGATGATAGGCGCAAGCAGTACTGTTGCCGTGTAGTGTCAAGCAACTCCCAAACCGCCAGTGCCTTCCTTCAAACCCCAAAGAGCTCCCAGACTTGAGCCGCATCAGAAACCTAACCACGTAATATCACATCTCAAAGGCAAGGCAAAGGTCAAAACTGCATGCTGAACCAAGGGGCTTCCAAAGCACCAAGAGTTCACCACTTGGAGACTTATTCACCCCACCCCACTAAGAAACTGGTTGGAGTCATGCTTGGGTCTTGCACAGCCCAGAAGGCTGTGCAGTGGTCTCTTTTAAGAAAGCACCAAGAAATCCATGGGCTCAACAAATGAAGCCAAACCAAGCCAAGACCCTGAGTAATTTGTGGCGATCATCTAGGAGACATCTCATAGGTTTGGGGTGGTGGTCTCAGTTCTATGCTCTTTGCTCGTATGTGCCGTGCCAGCCTGTCATGAACCCTGCGTTTTTCGCCTAGCCTGCACCCCTGTGTTTTGCCTGTACCAACCATCAAGATCCTGAGCCAAGGGCTTGCTAGCGGTCGGAAGATCCTCAGCTTGTGTTGCCAAAAAACTTGCAGAACTGCCAAACCCGCAGCCCTAACCTTACAAAGAGCAAGGAGTCTATGGGGTCCATGCGATGAAGCCAAGCCAAGGCTCAATGTTCCGACTGCATGGGGTCTTCTGGCTCACCAAAACCCCCAAAACCATCTACTCGTGCTGAGCAAGGGGCTTATAACTATAAGCTCCTCAGCTGAGAGCTGCTAGTCCCTCCCAAAGGGGATCCCCAAGCAGCTTGCTGCTGCTGCTGGTGCTGCTGCTGGTGCTGTTGCTGTTGTTGCATCCATGCTTGCTGCTGGTGGTGCTGCTGCTGCAGCTGCTGGAGTTGCTGCTGATGCGCTTGCTGCAGCAGGTGCATTTGCTGCTGGTGATGTTGCTGCTGCTGGTGCTGGCTTTCATGTCCCACGCTTCCTTGAAGTTCGCCATGTCCCATCCCAGACCCTAAACCACCCAAATTCCCAACACCCCCATAGCTACTGCCCCCAGAAAAACCCCAGCTCGCTTGGAGGTTCAATTGTGACGTAGAACCTGTACCAGGTGCTACGGCAGGTTGCTTAAACCCTTGCTGCTGCTGCTGGTTCTGTTGCTGTTGCTGCTGGTGCATAGCTGCCAATGGGTTTGTTGGGATGTCCGCCAAGCAACTGAAACCACCTCCAGTACCAAAATCCACCCCCTGCTGCTGCTGCTGCTGTTGTTGATACATGCCCAAGACAGAGCTACCCACATTACCCAACTGCCCACCCATCTGCTGCATAGCGTTCTGTGCCAGGTTTGCATACCCATGCTGACTGCTGCCGCCACTGCCACTGAGCATACCGCCGCCACCACCACAGCCACCCCCTGCACCACCCATCGGCAGCGGTGGGTAGCTATACCCTGCAGTAATCCCGGATCCAGCAACACCAGCGACACCGCCAGCAGCAGCAGCACTTGGTAGGGTTTGTGCCGTCGCGCCTTGTGGAACCCCTGCTGCCGCAGTAAAGGTTGAACGATTCAGTTGGGGTAACAGCGGGTACGACAACGCCGCAGCTGAAGAAACGAGTCCAGCGCTACTCAAGCCGGTGTAATTGCTTCGCGGGAGGACGAGCCCTGGACGCCATGCATTGCTACCACCGCTGCCGCCCAGAGCCGCACCGAGTGTGCTATTACTAGCGACCTGATGTGATAAGCTGCTGCCCGCGCCTGGGGGAAAGCTCGGCCGTAAACCGCACGCCCCGTTAATCATTTCCTGCCCAGTGCTGCTATAAGTGGTGTTGCTTGAACTGATGATGTTTTGGTAGTGGTTAGTGAAGTGAGAAGCAGCTGTCATCCCCCCACCGCCGCCTGCTGTTGCTGTTATGCCACCAAGAGCCGATGGAATATGCTGCTGCTGCTGCTGGTGCCCAACGCCAGAACCACCACCAGTAGCGTCGGAACCAGTGGCAGGCCCTGCGAGAGCGCCGGCACGGAGCATATAGGGCTCGGTCCCAGCCGAAGTGCCGATGCCGGTGTGTGAGGAATGCATTCCAGCCAGGTTCCCACCAGCTCCCACCCCTGCTGAAGTCCCCGACGGTGCCGATGGTGCCAAGGTCAATGCTGGTGATAAGCTTAGCAGAGGAGACAAGCAATTTGCCCCACCTCCAGCCGCTGCTGCTGCT
Organism: Pseudopediastrum boryanum; assembly: GCA_963556185.1. Taxonomy (NCBI): domain Eukaryota; kingdom Viridiplantae; phylum Chlorophyta; class Chlorophyceae; order Sphaeropleales; family Hydrodictyaceae; genus Pseudopediastrum; species Pseudopediastrum boryanum. The sequence continues at coordinate 1,420,803 of OY744500.1, read as the reverse complement.
GCTGCTCCGTTGTTATGCGCAGCAAGGTTGCAATACTCCAGAAGGCTGGTCGGTAGCTTCCCGCCAGAGCTCATAGAGGGTGCTGCTGCTCCAGCGGCGGTGGCAGTCGCAGCACCTGCAGCTGAATCCGCAGATGCACTCAACCCTGCAAAAGAGGACCCCATGCTATATGGTGGTACTGGGGGCAAGCCGCCTCCACTTCCTCCTCCTGCTGCTGCTGCTGCTGAACCGCCTCCTCCCCCAACCACCTGCCCCTGTCCCTGCTGCTGACTAGACCCACCGCTCCCGCTCTTCCCCCACATCCCCACCATATCCCACAGGTTCCAAGCAGCTTCCCCATCCATCGCCATCGACCCAAACGGCGTCCCAAGCCCACCCTCAATCCCTAATCCCAACCCACCTCCCACACCCCCTCCCTGTGCCATACAAGGCGTGCCGGTAGAACCCCAACTAGTAACTCCTCCATCAATCCCTCCCCCACCACCTCCTGCTTGCTGCGTTGATAGCTGCTGCAAAGTGGCCGCAGCTGCTGCTCCTGCTGCTGTCATCGTTGCACTGCCCCCATGTCCCCCTGGGCCCCCTCCTCCACCACCACCTACCCCCCCAGCTGCTCCTACTCCCTGTGCCGATGATGGATTCCCACCACCCCTACCAGCAGCACCTACAGCTACATCCTCTGCCGCAATCGCTGCTGCTGCTGGTTGTACTGCCTCTCCCCCGCAAGCTTCCTGTAGTGCTCGTATGTGCTCATCCAGCACAGAAACCAGCGCAGCAATGAGTGTCGGAAGCTCAGCTACTCCTGCTACTGATGCAGCGGCAAAGGCTTGGGCAAGCAGTGAAGACACTTGCACCATATGTACATCATTCGACATACCCTCTGGGCTCGGGAGCCATGCCGCAATGTTCTTAAGCTCAGCTGCTGCACTTGCAGCGCAACCTTGCAAAGTGCCCATCTCCATAGGAGAGGACATTGCAGCAGAAGCAGCGCCTGCTTGATTGAATGCTAGCTGCACGCAAGGTAGGGCCTGACTGGTGCCCTCTGCTGCTGCTGCTGGTGGTGGTACTGGTCCCGCTGCTGCTGCTGAGGTACCGGCTTCTCCAGAAGGTGTGGAACCAGGAGCTTTTGCTATCTCTACCTGCCCTCCATCTTGTGCTGCTGCTTGGTCAGCAATGCCACCCTGGTAGCTCACAAGTTCCAACCCTCGGTCTCCTCCTGCTCCTGCGCCAGCCCCTCTCTGCTCAAACTCCAGCTGCTGCTGCTGCTGCTGTTCCCGGTGCTGTTGCTGCTGCTGCTGTTGATGGTGTTCTATAGTTCCCTCACCTCCACCACCACCACCTGCAGCTGCTGCTGAAGGGCCTGCACCTTCTGTTGTCCCCATCAATTCACCCATAGTGACGATCCGCATCATTTCTCTCTCAAAGTCGCCCTCCTGCCCCTGCTGCTGTCCCTGCTGCTGATCTTTGCTACTACCCTCTGAGTCCCTCTGCATTTCCCCCACTCCTCCCGCTGCTACATCTTCCATGGAAGTAGCACCCGTGCTGAGCAGCTGCTGTCCTTGCATACCCTCCTGCTCCTGGCTTTGACCATATAAAGGCCCAGCTCCTGCTGCTGCTGCCGCTTGCCCTGCTGCTGCTGCTACTGCTGATGGTGTCTCATTGACTGCCCGATTGGAGCTCTCCGTGCTAGTGTTGCTGCTACAGGGGACCGCTGCAACATCTGCAGCAGCAGTATTAGTACAGTCATCAGCCGCCGTCCCTACTGCTGCTGCTGCCATAGGAAGTGATGAGTCCCCACCGTATGGAGTTGTGTTGTCGGCAGCTGTTTCGTGGCCATTCTCTTGCTGTGCGCCAACACCATTGGTTGTAGCAGCTGCAGCTGTCGCTGACGGCTTCTCTGATGCTGATGGGCTGCCTACTGCTGCTGCTGGTGCTGCTGGGATGGGCCCATGTGCAACAGCAGCAGCAGCGCCTGCGCCATGGAGAGAGTTCACCTCCATAGGCCCAGCCAAGCCCAGCAAAGCTTCCAAGGCATCTCGTGGAGGAGGTGTGTCGCAAACAGGCGGGAAGGAACCCTGGCGAGTGATGTTCACACCCGGGTGACACAAGTGACTACCACCACCACCACCACCTGCTGCTGCTGCGGAGGGTTGGTGAGGTGCTACTGGTGGCTTGCCTGCTTCGGCACTCCTCCCTGCTGCTGCTGCTACTGCTACTGCTGGTGGTGGTGCTGGTACTGCAGCCCCATGGGAAGCCCAAGATGGGGTTTCTGCATGGTTAGACCCTGTGATGCTCCCTGTTGCTACAGCTTGGAGAGTTTGATCATGCTGCTGCTGCTGCTGCTGCTTCTGTTGTGGCGCTGCATGAGGGCTCATTGGGCCGCCAGTACCGCTGCATGATCTCCTACGCTTGCTGTTCCCCAGCAGCTGCGCAGGATGGTCGTAGAGCTGTGTGGAGTCACCTAGGAGTAAGCAAGGGGAGCCGTCCAGCCCGCTGCCGTCGATTGAGGGCCGCCCGCGCTTAAACGACTTCGGAGGCTGCTCGGACGCCATTGTGGAGGCCGCTGTTGGTTGCTCGAAGTCCGCTGGGTGCTCCCGGAGGCGCAGGAGCTTGCTGCGGAACTCTTCGACGATGTTGTCTACTGCTGCGTTCGTTGCTGGGACAACTGGAGGCTGCACGATCACGTCGGTGCATGGCACTGGGCACGGACTGGGAAGCGGGAGCGTGGGGGGGATGGTCGGTCTGGGCAAGAAGTGGGGAGCCCATAGAGGTTGCTGCTGGTGCTGGTGCTGCTGCTGCTGCTGCACCTGATGCATGGGCATGAAATGCTGCGCTGTCATATGCCCGTTGCATCTGTCGTTTGGCACCAGCAGGGGGTCTGCTGGGAGTGAGAGTGCAGCCAGTTGCATGGCTTGAGGCTTGGGGGAAGAGGGCACCTTCTTCGATGCTTGGTTCCCGGAGCTGCCATCGCAGGATTTGCGGTCTTTCCGTGCGCGTGCCTGTATACAGATCAGCCATGTGGGGCAGAGGTGAGCAGAATGCAGTCCTTCCTCAACCCGGCCATGCACTCCAATGGACCCAGCAAGGAGTACAAGAAGTGGACCAAAGGCGCTTGGAGCAGGAAAGAAGATTCCACACAGGAGCCGGTCAATAAGCAAGAAGTACTTCGAATATGTCAGTAGAAATCAACCACCTCCTACTACGGCTCGTGCATGGCTCAACCGGCAAAGACTGACTTTCCTTAATCAGCTGACAGTCCCAAAGCTCACCTGAGGGGTAGACGGGACTGCGCTGCACTTATGATATCGCACTCTGGAAAGGTCAGCTTTGCACAGTGGACAGAAAGGGAGTTCTTGACCATGACCCCTCTCTATGCCCGAGCCACGAGCACCCGGAGGGGCGCGGTAGTGCACTTTCAATCTGAAGCGGACACAGGCAGCTCGTGAGAACCATTCTTCAGACCGTTTACACGTTGAATGAGCTTGCAAACGACTCATATATACGTAGTAGATAGGGGCCGATGGTCCCTTGAGCGCACAGACTGGACATAGCGTCTTTCCTTACCTCCAGAAATCTCTAAAACTCCTATTGCATCCTGGAAACGGACAAATGAACCTTTGGCTTGGCTGGAGCGCAGCGTTGTCGGCCATACTATGATCATGCCCTAGGAGTAAGCACAAGAGCCATCGTAGGAGGGTCTGCTGACGGCACGACTTGACAGCTGCTAAAGGCGCTGCGAGCCTGTGCCACATGTAGTACGGGACGTAAACCAACCCTATGGCCTGCTTAGTTGCGGCTACCGCGAAGATAAGCAGGATTAGGGGATTAGCCATCAAACAGTCCCGAATTGAAAAGATGTATTGCCGTCGTGTACTGCCAGGAAGGGTGTCATTTCCTACCATCCTATCCCTCCCCCTGCCTGGGCCCAATCTTCGCTCTACAAAGTGCCCATAGCATGTCCTTGACATGTACGTAGCCGCACATGCATGTTTGAGCTGAAACATTGAGTAATCTAGCTGAGCAACCTGCTATTGCAAGGGGGGATGTATCCTCAGGGTTTGGTGGACAAGAGACAGCCCGCATCGTGACGTGTCTGGCGTAAGTATACATTTTGGCGGTTTGCTGCTATGGGTTGAGCGGCAAAGCTGTCTGCTAATGCTCAGCTGGACGGTCCAACAGTCGGATGACATGCGCACCATCACACACTCCACTAATCAAGACCCAGGTCACTGAAGGCTTTCCAGGTTGCGAAGCATGCACTATCAAAGCTTCATGGCCACATATGTGCTAGCGAAACGCCCATGGTGGTCACCCGGTGTAACTTGCCTTATCGAAAGATACCAGGGGTAACTAGTCTTGTACCCTAATACACGGGGTACGCAACGCAAGGCAGATCAGCGACACGTACTGCGTCCGCAGGGGATGTACTTCAATTCTGGCCTGTCTGGCGCGTCATTTGCAGCAAAACTGCGTTCACAGGACCTACATTGCATGGTGAACATGTAGCTATCAGCCCATGATGGCTGCGTGGCGTCAAATGTCCTAACAGGCCTCGGCAAGATGTGCTAGGTATCTCCGATGGACAGACCCCTCATTTTGGCCTGAATCGACGTGAACTGCACTTGCTGCAAGCTCCAATACATTCAGATAGGTTATATATGTCTCTCCGAAGCACCCCTGGGCGGAAGTTGGTCTCCAGTTGGGCACATTAGAGCCATCCCTGTACCGCACGCACCTGGTAGGTGGCCACAGTTGGGGGCCGGATACAGTGCTGCAAGCCACATAGTTGAAGTATTCTGGTCTTGTATATGATTGGTGAATGTAAAAGCATCGACTGGCTGTTGCTTCGCAGGGCCCGGTCGCGATGGAGGACCTGCGTCAGCTACAGCACGCAGTTTCAGTTCTCACAGACTTCGTTAGCAGTCCCAGGCTGGAGTTCTTACACATGGTAGCTGGGCCGGATCGCAGTGCATACGGATTGCTCCCTTTGCATATAACAGGCGAAGGTGCCCCAGAAGCTGCCTTTTTAGTCCCGTTCCCAGCAGCAGCAGCAAACGAAGACAACTTACCCGAGCCTGTCCCAAATGCACCAGCAGCAGCAGCAACAGCAGGAGCAGCTCAGGCAGCGCTGGATGGTGGTGTGGGCCCGCTAGACCCTGGGGGACCTGTGACAGGCTATGTATGGACAACAGCTACTGTACCTCAGCAATTTTCATTTGACCTGCTGTCAGCAGTGTTGAGTGCACAGTCAGCTGAGGAACTGAGGAGCAGAACTCCAGTAGGGATGTGTACGTGGCTTGCTGCTGAACATCTTCTTACTGTGTGCAGCGACAAGCTCCAGCTTTACAGGGCTCTGGCAATGCAGTCTCAGCTGCAGCTGCAGCAGCAGCAGCAGCAGCTAGCTGAGCTATTGCAGGAACAGCACGATTACGAGCAGCAGCAGTTCTGGCAGCAGCAGGAGCCACTCTGGACAGCGGACCCTCAGGACCTGGAGGATGATGCGGGCATATTGCAGGAGGCTAGAGATACCCCAATCTTCGGTGATTTGTCGCGTTTACATGCTGATGTCACAGTCCGTCTGCAGCAAGGTCTAGCAGGCTCCTTCCGCCCTGCTGAGTGCCGTGCTGCATGGGCTTGCCTTCAGAGTGACAGTGGCATTCTGAAGCCTGCGGCTAAGCAGTTCATGCATGAGGTGTGCACTGCAATAGACAGCTTTAGCAAAGCTAGGCTCGGTAGCCGGCACGTGCTTGTTGAGTTTACCGCGGACTTCCTCTCTTACTCATCTGCGAGGAAGCTCCTCAGCAACTTCAAGGAGGTGCTTGCAGCGTGTGGTGCTGAAGCCCTCTATGAGCACACCCACAACCGGCAGCAGGAGTACAGCAACATCCTTCAGCCGTTGTTGACTGTTGTTAGAGATGGGGTCATAGATTGCTTGTTCCGGTCCCCGTCTGTAGTGCAGCTTAACGCAGCTCCGTCTGAGATTGATAGCGTGGAACGGCAGAAGCTGTATTACATCACTGGATACCTCGTGTCGGATCTGATTGTGCGGGAGTTCATGAACAAGAAGCGCAAGAATGTTGACTGGACCTATGTGCGTTTACTAGAGGCCTTGAAGATCAATAAGTCTGACCCCCTAGTGCCAGAGCAAGACAGTTCATTTCAGAAGGTAAGAGTTGAAAGCCAGTCTGGATGGGCCACTGCAGGGAAAAGTGCATGTCCCGGTGGTGAAGTAGCAGCAGCATGCTTGGAAATGAGCTGGATGCTTGCAAGTGTGTAGCTGTGCATTTGAGGATGTTCCTACCAGCAGTTGGTTGTGATCATGGAAGTCGACAACATTTGCTTCTGTATGCCGCTTGTACCTAATGCAGCAGCAATTATGAGATGCTTTGTTGTTACTCTCTAGTTGTACTTGTGTGCTGTGCACTGATGGTTTCCGGTGTGGTCTCTGCTGGTGTTTTGTTAGGCGTCTGCTTGAGTTGCATGCCCAAAGTGCTGGTACTCTTGCTACAGTGCCTTCTCCTGACTTTCTGTATTGCTGCATTTCTTATGTTGTAGAAGGTGGACCGTGGCGGGCTGACATATGCCCATCCAGCTATCTTTGAATGGTTGCTGGAGGTTGAGAAGGTGGTCCGTGGGTACCTAGATGTTAACACGGTGAAGAGTGACACCCTTGTCGACCTGTTGCAAACGCTCAGCCGCAGCATGTCCTTGCGGGATCAACTAGGCAGTGCAATCCAAGCTGGCCTATACCACAAGTTGCGTGGTTTTGGGATCAGAGAGGAAGATATGGTACCACTGGATCACCAGCCCTCCCTGAACCTTATCTATGCTGACTTCATCAACCTGTTTACTAAGACAAGGATGCGGCAGTTTAAGCGTAAGGTGCTGAAGACCATAAAGCTTAAGCGACGTGATGATGCCCTGAGGAAGCGGCTGAAGAACAGGGCTAGTAGTGCAGCTGCTGGATTGCAGATTAATAAACAGCTTTTGAGCAGCATGGCTGATGGTGATCAGTTCCACTCTCATTTGAGCACTCTCGTTTGCTTGCATGGCAAGGCTGTTTTTGAGCATCGCAGTTGTACCAAAGACATTCTTGAGGGTTTACTGCGGGCTTACAGCAGTGCTGGGGAGCTGCCACAGGGTTTGACCAGGAGCAGCTTGAAGCCAGAATTTGTTGAGGCTGCCAAGAATGTTGTGTTGGGTAGCACAGAAGTCAAGTGCATAGATAGGCTGAAGCAAGTGCTCCACCGTGGTACCAGCAGTTAGGGTCACTGTGTCAGCGGTTTTACATGGTCCATGTGCAAGACTATGGTAATGTAGTATGCTACTTATGCAGCTGATGTACATTATGTTTATTTCAGGCCGGTAGTTTTGGCTGCTGCTGATCTTTTCTACTCAGGCTCAATGGACATTGGTCAGTGGTGGGTGATAAGATCACACCAGATCACCACTGCAATGTGCTTGGGAGCAGATAACATACCTGCCGAGATTGGTGATATAGGTACTATCTCTTTTCTTGAGAGTGAAGCGCAGTTTCAGTGTCCCAGCCGGAGGGATGTTCAGCAATTCAGGCGGAGTATCACTTCCCTCGGGCACTGCCACCGGTTGGATAAGCTCCTGAGCTATTGCAAGCTCCATTTGCATTACAATCTAAGGGAATAGGCTAAAGCGTGGTGCTCACAAGTGCTGGGGCCAGAGAGCTTGCTCGCCATGACACCCTTGCTAACCTAGAAGTAAGCGCGCATTACGAGATGTGTGACCTCAAACCCTTCTAAAAGTATACAAACTTTGTTTGTGTCCAGCTGCGACAACGCGGGAGGTATCAAATTACGCCTACAGCCGGATGGACATACCCTGCAATAGGCAGTGGATGTGGGGCTTTAACGGAGTCTGGGGCCTTCCTACGGAGCGCCCATCACATCAACCTTTGATCATACCACATCCTTGCTCAGAATCAATGGTTTCTGCGATAGCGAAAGGGCTGTAGTGGCGCCGCAAGGCAGTTGGTGCTTGCGGACAGACCCTGCGGTGCCGATTTGCCCTGCGTTGCTAACCCCGAGTATATAGGGTATAGACTAGTTACCCCTGAAGATACGAAGGCCTTTCGAGAGTTCCTTTTATGCCTCTCTGCCTTCACAGTTCCACTTTAAAATGTCGGACGGATTGTCCAGTTTACATAATCACTCTTTCTGCGGATTATAAAAACATAAAGTCCAAAAAGCAAAGATGGCTTCCACGAAAATCCAGATGCGCCTCGAGGACAATTTGGGGACATTGTCGCGTGATTTCATAGTCCTGGAATGTATTACATGTTACAACCTGCATCGAGTGATCCAGTTTTGCTTGAAACCAAGGCAGAATGAAAGTCAGATGGAGTGCAAGGCGCGTCCAGCTCCACGCTCAAGCAAGCACAAATATAACCCATTTTAGTCCACCGCACTTGACTGTGCACACATGCATTGCAGAAGTTTATCTTCACCCGGGGTAAGGAGATCCTTAAGAGGAAGGACGATCAGCTGCACCGCCCAGACATCAAGAAGGGAGAGACTTTCACGTATGAGTGCGACGGAGTGAACTACCGCATGACAGCCGTGGACATTGCATACGGAGGTGGACAGGATTATGTGCCACGCTGCATCGCCGGCAAGAACAAGGGGGCATCAGTAAATCTGGACGACATCAACAGCAAACTGCTTGTCAGGAGGTAATTGTCCTTCTCTGGTGGTATCCTGCTTTATTGTGTGGTACCAGTATCAAGTGACTTTGCTGCATTAAACGCGTATGCTGGCGCGGCGTGGACTCTGTTTCTGCCTCTACCTAACGGATTATATGGAAGACACCCAGAAGACGCAACACAGTGCTGTCCCTTCTACTGCATAGTGTTCAGCATTCACCTGCACTTTAGATCTCGTGAAAGCAGGCAGGGTACTGATGTTGCCGGCGCTCACAAAGCATGCTATCAGTACAGCACTTCGCTATGCCATTACCGTTGCCTCCTGGTGTCTGCCTGTCTCAATCTCTCGGCATAGGAGCTCTCTGTACAGCCCTGGTCTTCCACTCTCGACACATTTACAAGTGACCAGGAGTCATGTGACGGGCGCTGCACAGCTTGAGAAAAATTTGCAATGACTCATGTCATACTTATTCTAATATAGACTAAGAGTACCCCTGCAGGGCTGCAATTTCCTCCTAAACTACGGCAAAAGCACTCTTCGCATGACCAGCGCACCTGATCTTTTCCAGACTGGCAGGTTCCCATGCCCATCTGCACGTGCAAGTGCATTGCTCGACGAAGCAGAAGATTGCCTGATGACTTTTTAGGCCTTAAATGTATACAAAAGATTAGTCCTGCTAACCCCTCATTGGAAGGGAGCCTGTCACATTTGCGTCTAGATTGTAACAAGCACACTGAGCAACATTAATCCCCAGAGCTTGCTTTGACTCCTCTGTCCCTGTGAGATCTCCCCTTAGTCGAGTCATCTGCTCAGACATGTATGACCATATACTCTGCACCCGTCGAGGCCCAGATAACGTATAAAACCCCACTATCTTGCCGTGCATGTGAACACTTGCCAATGAATTACTCACTATTTTTGACACGGACCAGGCATAAGAGCACTGAAGGAGCACCTGCTCATGTTTCGTGGAAACACAACCTCTGCTATTGCTGTTGCTGTATGACGCAGGTTTTGCTGTTGCTGTATGACTCAGGATTTTGCTGTTGCTGTATGACTCAGGTTTGGGAAGAAGGGGGGAAGCACTCGTGCACCAAAGTCTACCCCTGGGTTCTGGTGTGATGCCAGGAACCCACCTTCTGCAGCTGAGATGAAGCAACGGCACATGGCATGCATGAGGAGGAAGCTGTGGGCTTAGGACAACTTCCAAGTCCTAAGCCCTTCACCCTAAAGCCTAAGGAAGCAGGGTGTGGTTTTAGGGAGCACATGGTATGTATGAGGAGCCAGCTCGACGACTTCTAAGCCATAAGCCCTATACCCTAAACCTTAAACCCTAAAAAAGCAGGGTATGGTTTAGGGAGCACATGGGGTGTATGGGGAGTAAGCTTGATAGCGTATGAGGCCGGAGGCAGGATGTGGCAAAGGGGAGGAAGACAAGGGGCCAGGGCGGGGGCGGCAAGAAGGAGAAAGGAAAAGAAATGAAAAGAGGCGAGGTGGCACTGCCATGCCCTTTAGGGGTTAAGCAGGTCAGGTGATGCAGTTGGAGGACTGGCCTGAATGAGCAGCACATGGCTTACATGAGGTGCAAGGCTGGATGGCTTTGAATGCTGGAAGCAGGCAATTGTGGCTCCAAGGAGCACATTGCATGCATGAGAATCATAGCTTCTTAGGAAGCAGGATGGGATTGTGAAAAGCACGTGGCTTGTATGAAAAGCAAAGCTTCAAAGGAAGCAGGGTGTTTTTCCAAGGAGTATGTGTCATGTCTGAGGAGTAAGCTTGATAGCTTCTTAGGAAGCAGGATGGGGTTCTAAGCAGGATGGGGTTCTAAGCAGGATGGGGTTCTAAGCAGCACATGGCGTGCATATGGAGTAAGCTTGATAGCTCCTAAGAAAGCTGGATGTGGTTAAAAAAGCACATGGCGTGCATGAAGGACAATCTTGCTATCCTCTAAAGAAGCAGGGTGTGGATCGAAGGAGTGCCAAACGAAGGAGCAGCATGGGAGCGGACCCGGGCTTTGGGCATTATTGTGATAAGACCTAGAGCATGTGTTGCAGCCATGATCCTGGATGATCCTTGGGGTGAAAAGGAAAAGCCATTACCAGGCTTTTTTTGGTGGATTCCTGCAGGCACTATGGCAGAGTGCTGTGGTCCTCAAAGGGATGGGTCAATGTGATCAGTTTGAATGCTTGTGATGACATGTTATGTACTTGCATCTGGGCTTGCATTGTCTTGGATGAAACGACCAGTACACAGCATGAGCAATGTCATGTCCAGGACCTCGCCTCTGCGTTGCCTATCTTTGGCGCATCACTCTGCTTTTCATGCATTACCTGTACCCTACCTCCAAGAGCATCACATACAGTGGTTGTGGAGGTATGCCATGTGACAAGGGGTGGCCTCCAATCTGCATTCATTGTATGCGCTTACAAGGAGTTGGGCGGATGTGTGACATGACATGGGATGCTTGTACATTAGCAGCAAGGCTACTTGACACACTATGAAGCATACATTGTGGGGGAGACTGCATAACTGCAGGATTACCAGAGACCTTGTTACTCTGGTTACTTCTCATGCTGATCAGGGCTGCTGATCAGACAGTGACCGGTGCATAAATTACGATATGTGTGCGGCCAGCGTGGGACATTTTCATCACGGTACCAGTATCCCGAGAGGTTTTGCTTGCATGGTAGGGGAAATGATACGAAAGGGGATAAGGATGGTGACTTGACTGGAGTGTGTAATGGCAGAGGGCCACATGGATCGGCCATTGTTCTTGAGCTCTCATGCATAAGTGCAAATCACTGAGTGTTTGGAAGCACATGTATCATATGACCAATGGCACATGGACTTGGATGCATTGCTGCTGTTGACTGTACTCATGGCTGACTTTGGACAGTGCACCATGCAGATTGGGGTCGATCATCTACACAATTTGGGCTGTATGGCATACTGGAGGCACTACCTTCAATGTTTGTTTGTTTTTCTTACGAGGCAATATGGCTGCCTTGCTGCCATGGTGCTGCCACACGTTAAGTTTTGCTTGTTTGTTTGTTCATGGCAAGTGCATGGTGCAAGCAGCTGCATGGGTTCTGGATGCCACACACCCAGCAGCGTGCCGATGCATGCAGACATTCTACAAAGCTGTTCTGGTCAGCTGTTCCAGAGCTTTGATTAGCTCATGCTGGGACGTACTACTCATTGCTACTTGTATGCTGAGCACATGGATGTGTTGTGGACCTCTACTTTATCCATATGCCATCTTGACGTCTGGCTTTTGCCTGACAGCTGTCCCTGGCTCGAATTTTGTTTTGGCGGCCGCATGTGTCAGTACTAATGGCATATCGAGTCGTGCGCCCTGGCCGTCGTCCGTCCATCTGGTTTGTGGGTTGCGGTGGCTTCGAGCGAGAGTAGAAACCCTTTTGACGTCGCCCCACTGACGCGATTGCTTGTTCTTCTGTTTGCGACGACCAGGAGTGTGCAGTGGGGCCCAGCAGTGCACACGGCAAACTTGGCACTGCCCTGACTGCCGACCCGAGCCCGGTGCGAGTGGAATCGCGCTCAGAGCGCTCGGCCGCATGGCTGGGAAACTGGCTGAATGAACTGCGTTTTACTAGGTAGCATATCTACAGGTCATGAATGGTAGACATCATTGGGACGCGTGATTTGATCATCAGCAACGGACGGTGACAATCCATGCTGGAGTTGCTAGGTAGGAGAGCCCCGCTCCATTATAAAACCAACCATTGAAACCAGATAACATACATATGTTACAAAAATCGCACATAGGCTGCAATAAGGCCACAGAACGTCCAGAATTCAAAGTGCCGTCAGAAGCAGCTGTGTCTGATCGAATGCCTGGCTTAACGCTGCCTGCAAATCGAATTGAGGCGCCAAACAGACTGCCACACTTCTAAATCCGTTCTCGTGCTGCAGCAATTCTAATGCCCCTACATACGATTGCAACATTGACTGCGACCCATTCGCCGTGCATGCTTGCAAGCAGGTTCACCACAGAGGATGCACAACTGGGCAGCGCAGCCTTGCCCCAAGCACTGCCTCACTGATAGAAGGCAAACTCTGAGTCTGACTTCTTAACATTTGCCTTGTAGCCCTTCTCAAAGTCCTTCGGGAGGATGACGTACCTGCACGCAAACAAACATAATTAGTTTGGATCCTGGCGCGCCACCAGGCCTGCACCCTGTGAATTTCAGCTAAAACTTATGTTGTCAATAGCTACCAACAGAACCTGGTAGCCGCACAAACACAGGCGCTCCCTATGCCAGCACGCCTGCTCAGCTCTTGTATTACACCCCCCTTTCCCAAGCATGTTTGGACAAGCCATCCAAGCACAGAATATCTCAACACTCTCCACAGATTTTCACCTCAGCTGTGATAGTCCAAGCTCGATATACATTGAATGTATGTGATTTAGACGAAAATGTACGCTAAGGCGAAGTGCCGCCGATGCATGTTTTCCAGCTCACGCCTGAGCTCCCTAAGTTCACTGAGTGATGCCTAAAAGCAGTGCTGCTGTAAGAGCAACTACGGAACTGCTTGACATGCAGTCCCATGTGACATCACTCTGTTGCAGCAGCACAGCAGGCTACTTGACCCAATGCAGCCATTCCCCACTACTTAGAAATACTAAACATTCCCCACCCTTCACCCACCTGTTTTTCCGCACTGCATGCATGCCTGCTTCTTGGGTAATGGCACTGATCTCTGCTGCACTGATCTTGTCTGGCCGGCTCACGTAATCCTCCAGGTCAACCTCGTCACTGAGGTTCATCTTGCTGGTGCACACCTACGTTGGTAATTGAACAGGACAGCAAGGTGTCACACAAATTCTAATCCCCAGTGGACACGGCCCAATACAGCGCCTGGCACGAATGGCACCAGTTGGCGACAACGCATGATAGCACAGCGATGGCAGCAGCAGCACATCATCCTTTGCATATGGCAAGAACTGCAAACAGTTTGACTGGCAATCTCGTCTATAAAATGAAAAGCTGCTGCTGCCAACAGAGGCTGATCTCACGTAAAATAATTCAACAACAGCTTCCAGGGAGATCCCTCCTTGTATGTCCTCTATGCCGGATGCGCCCCAATGCCCCCTTCCCCCCTGGTGGAAACTAGGTAACCACTGCCTCACCTGGAAGACCAGGCGCTTCTGCCTGCGGTCTGGTAGAGGGAACTCTATCTTACGATCCAGACGTCCAGGGCGCAGCAGCGCAGGGTCTAGGGTGTCTGCACGGTTGGTGGCCATGATCACCTGCAGTGACCGATCATGTGCATTTCAATCAGTTACAAGAGCTATACTTCTTTCCAATACACCAAATGCAGCCAAACAATTAGCAATCCCCCATCTTGCCCTGTAACGCAAATCGCCAGGTTTGCAGCATATCCAGGCGTGCAGGCATAACACATGCACATGACCAAGGGGAGTGCAGGTGATGGCTCTGCTTGACAGGCGCAGACAGATCCTTATGTAGAATCCGGCCCGCAGCAGCTAAAACACATGCCTGCTCTCAGATGCTGTGATCCTAAATGCCTAGATGAGAGCGACAACGCAATGTCGCTGCCTTTACGTAACTTCTGCATATGCTGTAGATACCATAAGCCATTCGCTTCCTGGATCGACTTCCAAAGCATCTCGACTTCCAATGCCTAGGCCCAAGTGCCCCATCCCAGTGCCCTTAACTTTTCACCTACCTTTACATTGACAGTCTGGTCGAAGCCATCCATCTGGTTGAGCAGCTCCATCAGAATACGCTGCACCTCCCTGTCCGCTCCAGTCTGGGCATCAAAACGGGCTGTAGCGATGGCATCCACCTCATCAATGAAAATGATGGCAGGCGCATTCTCCTTCGCCAGCCGGAACACATCACGCACCATGCGGGGCCCCTGGCGCAAGCAGGAACAAGAGCCAAGGTAAGGACATGCACTGATTTTGTGCACCCTCAACAAGCATTGCTGAGCTGCAGACAGTCTTGGCATCTGCTTGCCTCCTGTTTGCTTTTCAGATCAGAGACAGTGCGAGTCAGCTCCTTCCTTTCATCGCACACTGATACAGCTGCTAACACGCAATCAACAGCCACTGGGAACCTCCCATGTAAGAAGTGCAATAACTTCCTTGGTCCCTGGTAAAAGAACCCCAGCCTCAAGCAGACGTATAATCTACCGGTAAACAATGAATTGGACCGCTACTCTGCCATCAAAACATCTTCTTCCTCCCAGAAGCTACTGCTATCCATACCAATGTACTTTGTGACAGCTCGAGGTGCAGGGCCTATGGCACTTTTTGGTATGGCATATCATGAAACATAATACCTCCCATTGCCCCAACCATCACGCTGCTCAATCACACCGTTTCCTCACCCTTCCCAAAGGCCCCACCCACCTCTCCTAAGTACTTCTGCACAAACTCGCTGCCCACCACCCTGATGAAGGCTGCTGTTGTGTGGTGCGCCACTGCCTTGGCCAACATGGTCTTGCCTGTGCCTGGGGGGCCGTACAGCAGCACTCCACGTGGGGGGTCAATGCCCAGCTGCCGGTACAGATCCCCTTGCGTGAGGGGCAGCTCCACTGCTTCTCTGATCTCCTGCTTCTGGATGTCATAGCCACCAATGTCCTAGAGCAGAGAGCAATGGGACACAGACACGACAGCGCATCAGCTCTGCAGATGTGATTTCCCATGCCAACACAGGAAGCTCGCTGTGCCTGTTTCCGAACCTAAACGAGCATGCAAACAGGACTCTAGCAGACACAGCAGGCAGCCCTTGCAGTTGCTGTGCGCCACGCAAAGCTGACTCCTATCTGGTTCAGGGCCTATGGCTCTGGCATTTCCTGATGACTATCTGCTGTTTCTTGCCATACCCTTTATGCAAGCATATTCCCCTCCTGCAGCCCCTCATTGCTGTGACACTGTCGGGGAATTTGTTAAAAGAAGCTAGCACTGCTGCTTCCTGCTGCTAGCATAATGGATGACTGCCTGCATCTGACAAGCTCATGCCACAGGCGCATGTCGCTTTTCCCAGGAGAGTCTGCTGCTTCATCCGCTCTTCCCCCAATCTGTACTCTTGAGCTGAGTTGCCAACGCTGCTCTCACCTGGTATGTGACATTGGGCTTCTCGTTGTCCCCTAGGAGAGAGATGCTGGAGTCTGCCTCTGGAGGTAGTATATCCACCAAAGCATTGGAGTGCCGGTGCAGAGCTACAGATGCTGAGGGCTTCAACAGCTCGCGATTCAATGTGCTGAGAACGCGGACGTAGTAGTTAGACCCTGTTGTGGAGCCGACAATCCCGCTGTTTACGTCTACCATTTCTAAGAACTGGCCGATGACCAGTGGTACAGACTGTATCCGCTTGATCTCCTCCTGTGCACGAAGCAGCTCTCGCTTGAGATTCTTCTGCTCTTCTTTGATATACTCCTCCTGCAAGAGGAACCGGTGGCTCTTAAATCGAACTACTTCGGTTTTCTATCTTCTATCATGGGAAAAGTGACAGTTCATACTGCATGGAAGCACCAGAAGCCATGCACGCCTTGCCTGAATGTCTAAGAACTCTAGCTGTCGCTGGAGGGTCTTAAGACGTGTGTATAGGTCCTCATCTGTCTCTGTTGTACTGGCCTGGTCGATCTGCATGCTCTCCCCAGGCAGCTTCACAGGGGGCAGCACCGCAACCGCTGCCATGGCTGCTTACACACAGAGCAGTGGCAAAGCTATGACGTACAGAAACCAAAAACTGCTGAATCTGGAAAAACAGGACTACCCGTCCAAACTCCTGTCGTCGATCAGCAAGAAATGGACGGGACAACCGAGGCACCTCTAAACACGGTTTGCATCAATAAACTACAAAGGTCCTTCTTGCTCGTTTCTATCACGAGCAAGTAAAGGGATTGTTCAGAACTATTCTCGTTATGCCTGTGTCACCCATTCTGGGCCTGGAGCTTGAACCCCCTGACCGTGACCCAGGGGGTGGGCGCTGGGTGTTCACCTGGCTTTCTTGGCTTAATCTAGCTGATGGCGCGGCATCTTTGCAACGGTGACACTGTTTCTGCGGACAGGCAGCTGAGGGCCCGCAAACGTTCCTAGGGGGTCACTGGACATGTGACTGCACGACACCAGAGCGGTACTTGTTTGCATGGGAACAGGTGGCCTGTAGGAGTTCATTTGGGCTTGTAAAGAGGGCAGCTTCTCCCGCGGGTCCCTTAATAGCCTGTAGAGCGAGCACCCCGGAACCCTGGGGCAGACTTATGGGCAAGTATGCGCAGCTGGTGATAGGCCCCGCTGGATCTGGCAAGGTATAGCTGGCCTTGTGCTGCCCTTACACGTCCAGAACCATCAGGTCTTAGCGATCATCATGCTCGCTGACTCCGCGTATCCCGTGCCAGTCGACCTACTGCAAGCACCTGTACGACCACTGCCAGGCTATCAACAGGACCATACACCTTGTGAACCTAGGTGCGCATGCGAATTTGCTTATCCATCAGAATGTGCAGTGGCGGCTGCAACCAATTATCAGCGGAGCAGATCTGGGCTGCTCAGAGCAGGGACACCAACAGCAGCACAACAGCAGAACTACACAGCAGCAAACCCATGAGCAACGGCATCAAAAGTAGTGAGGACAGCAGTATTGTAAAACCTACTCCCTAAACAGTAAACTCTCGATCAACAGCAGAATGTACCTCCAGGTGACTTGGGTACAGTCATGTAGATCATGCCTTACTGTTTGAACCCCGGCAGCCCCTAATACCCCCATCAGCAGAATGGTCTAGAAAGACACTACTTTACAAACGACAGTAGGAGCTGAATGGGTTGAAATGGTAGCCAGGTCCAGCAGCAGCATGGTGTAGGTGTTGCCATGCCCATGTGTATGAGGCTGATGCCATCGCCACAAGAGGTAGTCCGATGGTGGTAAAGACCCCCAGCGCTCATGTCCTGTGCCTTGCTGCCTCTACTCGCTACCATGAACCCAGCAGTCGCGTTTCACGTTCCTTGTTGCACCTTGTTGCCGCGCATCGCTACATGCAGACACTGCAGTCAACCCCTTCCACGTTCCAGTCCTCATCAAAGCTTAAAGAAGCAACCTGGTTATGTTTCACTACAGCTGCCAGGCGCAGGGAGGTCCCATGTTTACCCTATGGCAGACCCTTGCTTGCAGCCGTGGCCGTTTATGGCCGTCTTGTCTCATGGTTCATTATGTGCTGTTTCCTCGCAGACCCAGCAGCAGAGGCATTTGAGTACCCCGTGTCCATTGATTTGCGTGAGCTGATCAGTCTAGAAGATGTGATGCAAGAGCTGCAGCTGGGGCCCAATGGGTGAGTGACAGTATCAATCACATCTAATCATCATATAATCACATTTAATCATCATATAATCACAGCATTATCATAGTGGGTGAGGAGGAGTGGCAGGGTAAAGACAGAGGCGGTCCTTGTCCGCACTCCCCTGCTTTGATTACCTGCACCCTAACAGCGTCCAGAGAGAGGCAGTGCATGGGTGCAGACAGCTTGGGAGGTGTCGTGGTGGGGTTAAGGGTGATGGTTTAGGCATAGGGGACTACAGGGGAAGGGAAATGCGGCACTGGGAACTTCTCCTTCAAATGTTGAGGTCACGTTTTTAGAAAATTATCAAAGTGGTACTAGTACTCGCGAAAATTTGACAACAATGAACAATTTACAACAGTGAGACGGACTTTCCTAGGTGCTGCAGATGGGTTGCGGGAGCTAGCAACCTTGGGGATAAGCTTCCTCTTCAGGAAATGACTTTTGAGGCCCTTTTGTGAAAGCAAGAGATTGCCTGTGTGGATGCTGGAGATTGTCTCCCTCCTCTATCCAGATGTTGTGCTTGAGACTTTCCATGAGGGACTTTCTTAACAGGCACTCTTGGGCGCGGAGCTGGGATCATGTATAAATATCAATACCGGTGTCCTTGTGCTGCTTGTGTGGTTTGGTGTGTTAGGGGTCTCCTGTACTGCATGGAGTATATGGAGGACAACCTTGAGGAGTGGCTGGGGGAAGAGCTGGAGGGGTATGGGGAGGAGGACTACCTGGTATTTGATTGCCCAGGTGAGACTTTGGGGTGATGCCACGGGGGGTTTAAGGGTTTATGGGTACATATTGTTTGGGAGGGGAGGTTTGGGGACGGGCTGGAGGGGAATGGGGGAGAAGATTACTTGGTGTTTCGTTGCCCACATGAGCTTCTGGTGATGCCAGGAGGGTCTTAAGGCGTTTGGGGTATGTAATTTTGTGGGGGGGGGGGGGTATCATTTGGGGGGAGAGCTGGAGGGATATGGGGAGGAAGGCTACTTGGTATTTGGTTGCACAGGTGAGACTTGGGGTAATGCCACGGGGTCCGTAAGGGGTTGTGGGGTATGGTTCTGGGAGGAGGGGCATTGGGGCGCAGGGCAGTAGCAGGGGTGACTACTTGGCATTTTCAAATTGCTCAGGCGAGCCTTAGGTGATTCAAGGGGGGTGATTAATTGTTTAGGGGTATGTATGGTTTTGGGGGAGGGGCAGTGGAGGGTGGGGCAGTAGCAGGGCTGGTCACCTGGTACTTTATTGCCCTGTGAGGTGGACTGAAGGGCTTTGCTGTTTAGAGAGGCTTTATTGGGGGAGGGCGCGGGACAGTAGCAGGGGTGATTACCTGGTAATCGTTTCTTGCGCAGGCGAGCCATGTCTGATGCTAGGTCCTGGGAGTGCGGTGGGATCCAAGGTTTTAAGTATTTGGGGGTGTTGTGGGCAAAGCAGGTGCAGGCACTTAATTAGAGCAGGGAGGCTAGTGCGTAGGGAGTGACACAGCCCCAGCCCAGGGCTTATGATTATGGCATATCATGAAATGTAATTATACCCTTAGCCCTGGGCTGGGGCTGTGTCACTCCCTTAGGGTGTTCAGGGTATGTTGGAGGCGTTTCAAGCTAGGGGGCAGGTTTCAATGAGGGCAGTTAGTGTCTTACTGTAAAGGCGAGGCTTTGTAATCGGATACAAGGAGGGTATTGTGTGCGCTGGAGGCATGGGGTTTACCGTTGGATGGGTTGGCTAGGGAGTGCAAGCGGGAGCCTGGTGGTATAGGGCTTAGGGGGTACAGGGTAGTGTAAGAGCATATTGGGTTGCAGGACAATACAAGGTGACTAACCAAGATGGTTTCTGCTTACACCTCTTCCGCTTGCTGGATGGCTAGTTTGCAGAGTGGGATTCAGCCCGGTGCTTACTGTTACTCCATTGGGAGGGAGGAGGGGAGGGGAAGTAGGGAGGGAGGGAGGAGGCAAGGGGAGGGAGGGGGGAAGGGGAGGAGGAGGGAAGGGGAGGGAGGGAGGAGGGAGGAGGGAAGAGAGGGGAAGGGGGGGTAAGGGGAGATGGAGGGGGGGGGGGAGGGAGGACGAGGGTGTGTGTGTGTGTGGGACGGGTGGTGGTGGTGGGGGGGGGGGAGAGGGGCGAGAGGAGGAGGGGAAAAGAGGAGAAAACACACAAGCGCACAGCATTTAGCTTTTCAGCACTGCAGAGTAGGAGGCACTTCGGACTCGCCCGGAAGGCAATTTTTGACCACATTCGATTTCTCACTGCTTGTGTCAAATCTCACAATTATCCACATGATGCTCGCATTGCATTTATAAACAAGGGACTCTGCATCTGTATGCATGCTGCAGGTCAGGTGGAGCTGTACAAGTTGTTTTTGTACATATGGTACTGTTGTTTTATTGATACTGATATAACAGACCCCCCTGTGTCTATATGCTGCAGGTCAGATTGAGCTATATAACCACGTGGGAGCATTCAGATCGCTTGTAAATTACCTGAAGAGCGATGGCTGGAATGTGTGTGCAGTGTACTGCCTGGATGCACACTTTGTCAGTGAAGCTAGCAAGTACATTGCCGGGGCTTTCCAGGTGGGGGGGGGGGGAAGGGGGTGGATGGAGAATGGGGAACAAGGGGGGCAATTGCACATCTTGTCAGCGAAGCTGGCATGTATATTGCAGGAGCCTAATAGGTGGGTGGAGCAAGGGGGTGTAATGGAGGTGGATCGAGTGGGGAAGGCAGGTGGGTGGAAAAGGTGGAGCAGAAGGTAGCATTCCAGACTTTGACAGGGAAGCTAGCAAGTAATGGCATATTGCAGGAAGCTTCCAGCTGGGTGGAGCAAGGGGTTGAAAGAGAGGGGTACAAGGAAAGGGGTGGAGCAAGGCGTACAAGGAAAGGGGTGGGCCCCAAAGTGATGCAACCGCCTGAGGTGGAACTAAAAGGAGGGAGAGGAGGGAGAGAAGCGCGGCCAGAGGCTACGGCAGCAGTTTGCAGTGCTGGTGTGTGGGGTATTTGGGCTGAAAGCTGCTGCATGTATGGTTGGTCTTTTGATCAGATATGTATGTACTGCGGTACGAGCTTTTACAGCTGCACTGCTGCCTCTGTGTGCTGGTATGATCAAACAAGCAGTTTGGTAGCAGAGAAGCACTTGCCAGGGGTGTCAATCCCTGATTTTCATCCTGGGCACAGCCTTGCTGATAAGCAAGTAGCACAGAAGTGGGAATATAAAGGGATTGTCAAGCAGGCCTCCCTTCCCCCTTGGCTCAGCCTTGCAAGCTGATGCAACGTGGCCAATGTGAAACTTCGTGTTAAATAACATCATTCGATCATGTATCAGTGTCATGTAGCTTTCTTACTACTATCTTGTTGAATATTGACAGTTGTAAAGCTCCCTCTCCTGCCCTGGCGCCGGATTACCATATCCCTTTGCCCGCACCTTCCCCAAGCGCTGGAAGCTCTCCCCTTCCTCCCAAGGCTACACCATAATGGCAGCAATATCCTCAGGTTAAACGCATGATTACTTCTTGTAGGCGTTATCTGCTATAGAGCTGCAGCATGTGATCCTGCTGATTGAATTGGACCTGTTTCATCAGATCAGGTTTGATAAATCATTATTTCAATTTAAATGTTCAATTATTTCCTCGTAGGCGTCATCTGCTATGCTTCGCCTGGAGCTGCCCCATGTGAACCTGCTGACTAAGATGGACCTGTTTCATCAAATCAGGTTTGATCATTCATTATATCGTCCCAAATGTTTTGATTTCTTTCTTGTAGGCGTTATCTGCTATGGTTCGCCTGGAGCTGCCCCATGTGAACCTGCTGACTAAGATGGACCTGGTAGAGGATAAGAGGGACGTGGAGGAGTTTTTGATACCTGACCCAATTCTGCTTTTGGAAAGGTGAGGCAGGGTTTGGCTCTTCAGGCTGTGTGTGTTTTCAAAGTTTGGACTTGTATTCCGCTGGTATAAGAGGAATGTAGCATTATTGTTATTGTTATTTGTTTATCCACCCTGCCTGGCCGCTTGTCGACGGTGCACTACTTGTGAGCAAAGGAGAAGCCCTGCCCCAGACGGTTTGCTGACTTTTGATGAATGTCAGATCTTACGACAGAACAGCATGTGTACATCTGCAGATATTGGGGTTGTTCTTGGCAATGGTTGCGTTGGATCAGTATCACATTCTACCGCAGAACAGCATGTGTGCATCTTAGCAATTGTTAGCTGCAACAGGGCCAAATGGTGAGCCAGGGGCAACGTACGTGCAGTTGGTTGGGTGAAGTGATGGCATTTGACATGTGCATACACAGCATGGGTGCAACTGCAGATATGGGGTTTGTTTTCAGCGGTAAAAGTTGGATGGTGCACAGAAAGGTCTTGTGCACTTTATTGAAGGCAGGTCTGTCAACAGGATAATGCTGCGTGTGCTGTGTTGTGGCTGTAGGCAGGGGGCCAGAATTTGCAGAAAGCTGTCATTTATGCAGGCAGGCAGCATGTATCATGTCCATGCAGTCTGTGCTAGTGTGAATCTGTGCTGCGTGCAATGCATCGGATAACATGGACCCTCAATTCAATGAGCCTCATTATTGAATGCATCTACTGCTGTGTGACATGCTATGTGCTGCCTGCAGTTTATCGGATAGCATGGGCCCTCGGTTCAAGAGCCTCAATAAGGCCGTTGCTACGGTGCTAGACGAGTTCAGCCTCGTCAGCTTCATCCCGCTGGATATTTCGGAAGAGGACAGCATAGGGGATGTGCTGCTCCAGATTGATATGGCCATACAGTTTGGAGAAGATGCTGAAGTGAAGGTCAGAGACTTTGACGAGGGAGCTATGGACGATGACTGAGGGTTCAATAGGCTGGAGGAACGCTGGGCAGATGTGAGTGCTGCCTTGACAGAACTGGGTGTTTGAAAGGGGGGGGATCCTTGATACCGTGTGCATCCATCGCTAGCTAGCTATGCACATGCAGTTTTACATGTGTGAGTAGGGATTCTATGGCCTCATGATCCTTGTGGCCTTGTGGCACTATAGCTCTGTCCGCGAAAGCTGCTGGTTGAGAAGTGGTTCCCATCGACACATGTATGAGTGACCCATACTTGGTCGTTGCGTATGTGCTTGCCAATGGCGTGAACTTGATGTGTATTCAGCCCATTGCAAGACACTCGTGTCTCGCTTGGGCATGTTATGGCAATGGAGACACTACCGCCCTGGTGACACTATTGGCGCCGGTATCCAAGGTATGGCGTAGGGCTATGACATCGACGGCAATTATTTGCGAAATTTGTGGCTGCCACTGGTTTGGACGCCTCAGTCATGCTTAGAACAATATGAGTCGACTGAACCTGGCATGGCGTGTACAGTGCGTGTATTGTTTGGGTGCGGTACGTGTTCCATGCATGCGTGCCACGCGGTCGTTGGTTAGGCGTTGATGGATTTACAAAACTTGCGACTGTCCATAGTCAACAACAAACAGCGTTAGACTCCATTTATGGATTCCAGGTTTTGTGAAGCGCTCCTGCTGCACCTGGGCGGGCGCGATAACATGATAGAGTAGTGACGTGATGTGCATTTTGACCAGACAGCAATCGGACAACAGCTGATAACTTGCAAGCACCAATAACGGGGTCGACATGCAGGTCCCCCTAAAGATAGCAATCCTGGTGGGTTGTGCGCATCCCTCAGCTTGCATGGATCCTTGAATAATGCAAATTGCAGCTCTGGTAACAGCCTGGGCCGAGGAACACAGTTATGCACCCTGGGTGGTAAAATTGACACAGAACGAGCTATACCCTATAGGAAACTTAGCTGTATAAACATTGCTGCTTGATCCTTAACAGGGTCCTCACAGTAATGCATTCAATCCCATGCTCATGGTAATGCATTCACTTTCATGGATGATGACAGGATTGTGCTGAAGTCATGCTGAAGCTACTTTTCACTCCTCAAACTGCTGTGTTCGTCTCATTGCTACAGAGTGGTGGCACTCGGGGGGATGTTCAACCAGCAGTAGCCCTTGGCATTCAACTCAAAGCCCGAGGGCACATTGTCAGATTGGCAGCAGATGCGAGCTTTGCTGACTTTGTAACCTCCCATGGTCTGGAGCATTTCCCCCTGGGGGGTGACGCCAAGCAAATGATGGCACTCACTGTGAAGTGGGGGTGAGTAACTGGTGACGAAACAGCATCTGAGCTTCTGCTAGTCTTGAACCCACTCTTACGACGGATTGGAAGATTGCATTAGTTCAAAGCTCTGTGCTTGGCGGGTATATGGGAACTGTTGGCACCTTGGCAACTTTGAGTGTCTATCAAGGTTTGCACTGCGAAGGTATCCTGTCTGCTGTTCCACCTTGTGGTTCTGTACAGCTCGAGTCGCGGGGCGTATGGCTATTTTGCTATGGCACATCATGAACAGATAATGCTGACACACTCTGCTGCTGCTGCTGCTGCTGTTTCTGATATGCAGGGGGATGCTTCCGACAAGCATGTCTGATATGTTTTGGCTGAGAGGTCAGATCAAGGAGATCATGGATAGCATCTGGTTAGCAGTGACGACCCCTGTGTCACCAGGTGACACTAGTTACAAACCAGATCTGATCATTGCAAATCAGCTGGCTTATGGGCAGGTATGTGTGGAGGGCAGGTCTTCACGGGAGGGGCCGGGGATGGGATGGGGTGGAAAGGGGCCTTGGGGAAGAGAAGGTGGAGTGCCTGGCAGAGAGTAGACAGGGGGGGGGGTTGGGGGGAATGAGGGGTGGGATGGGGGGTGGAGCGCCTGGAGCGTATGCCTAAGTGCAGGCAGGGGGTGGGGTTTGGGGATTGAGGGGGGCGGAGAGGGGGGGAGCCGGGCTGGACGGCCATCATGACCACGAGCAGACAGGGGGTGCAGTAGGGGGAAATGAGGGGCGGGGGGGGGGGGCTGTGCCTGGAGAGGATGATTGAAAGCAGACAGAGGATGCGCAAGCCGATGGTGTGACTGAGAGGGGAATAAGCAGGCAAGGGTGACATGGGTGTGATGAAGTGCTGACTGAGAGAAGAAGACTAAGTGGCAGTTCGGGAAAGTCTGTCTGGTGCCGGGGAGGGATGGGGGTGGGTTGGTGGAACCATGTTGGCTGCTTTTGTACGCCCTTTCTTTAGCAGTAGATTGTTTATGTCACACTGCTGGCACCCGCTCCAGTTTGTCTGAGTGTTACATGCCATTCCAAGGACTTGGGGACATACCCAAGGGCTGTGTATGGAAGGGGGGAGGGTGTTGGAACTGGAGATGTGGAGAACGCTGGGGATCAGTCAGCCCGGGTTGAGCTGCTATGTAATATAGTGTGCCATAGCTCCTTATTATATGAGCGAGGACCAGAACGATGCCAGTCTAGGGCTGCTCCATCCCAATATACTGCACAGTGTCTTCCAACCAGCTTTTAATCGGCCCTTGTCCACCATATTTAGGGGATTTCGGTCTTCAACATGGCCCGGCACAGTCAAAAAGCTTTTTTCTTTGCTTCTGATGAGTGCCTGCACATGTGATGTCACTCCCTGCTCCTAAACACAGTCCATGCATGTGCTTCCTGCCTCTTAAACCACATGTCAAACAGGTTCATGCCGCCGAAGCCCTCGAGGTGCCCCTCCATATTATCTACACCATCCCTTGGATCCCCACCAAAGCTTTCCCACACCCATGGGCCCGCGCTTACGGCAGCAACATCGCCGACGCCCTCTCCAGCGCCCTTACCTTCCCCTTCCGCAATCGCCTTGCCTCGGCTTTTGCCGCAGCTGCTTTTGGGCGGAAGCAGGGTGCGGCGCGGCTGGCCCGGGCCGAGGCACGGGTGAAAGAGTGGGTGAATTGGTTTACCACGTCGCTTTTGGATTGGACGTCTTGGTCGGGGATTGTGGATTATGTTGTGGGGATGAGGTGGAAGCTTGGGTTGCCGCTTTGGAGTTGGAATACGTTTGGAGCAGCTTTGTACAGGTGGGGCGGAGGGGGGGGGACAAATTATGGGGGATGGGGGTGGGCTGGGGGTTGGGGGTGGGCAGGGTCGGGGGGCAGGGCATGGGGGGAGCAAGGGGGGATGGGGGGGCAGCAGGAGGGGGGTGAGCTGAAATACCTTTGGAGCAGCATTATACAGATAGGGGTGGGGTGGGACGGGGGGAGGGGGGGAGGGGGGCCTGGAATATCTGTGGAGTGAGCTTGGTACATGTAGGAGGTGGTGGTAAGGCCGCAGGTTGTTGAGCAGGGGCGGTGGTGGGGTAGGGGCCACTTAAGTTGGCGGTTGGTATGGACCGGAACTTATGCTGGGTAGGGGTAGGGGTGGAGCAATTAACCGTATATGGAGGTGCCAGGATGGGGGTAGGGGTGCCGGGAATGGGGGTGGGATTGGGGTTTAGGCCATTGTTCTTTGTGCGGGGGTTGGGGGTGGGGCATTTAATGCCTTGGGCAAGCGGTTTGGGCATGCTGGCAATTGGTTTAAATGGGCAAGCAATGCTGGGTGCAGGCTCCTATGTGGGGTTAGTGCTGATACGGTTTCGCATGGAACAAGAGCGCCGCTGTTGCTGCGGCCCTTGTAGGTGCTGGAATAAACTATTTTGTTGATAGCTGCCTTATCACGCCTATTTGTGGAGCCCAGGATGCGTGTAGATGTCAGTTTCAAAGTGTGCTTTTTGGATGTTTAGCTGGTATACGGCGCAATAAGCGGCGAATTAGGCTGTGGCGTCAACCTGAATTGGCATCAACCCGCTGAATTCAATGCTCTGCTTCTCACAATCTGCGAGGGTTGGATATTATGGCATTATCTGTGTACGGTAGGCTTGTGCAGGGCCGTGTTTGAAAACCTCATGTACATCTATATCATCTTCTTGTATATGTAAGGTTTATGTAACTTGCATGGCCCATCTTTTGGTTTTGGCCGCATGAGACCTCAGGAACAATTGCATGATCTTGCCCTGCCTGCTTTTGTCTCTGCTTCACTGTAGGTACCCCACTACCTGCATGTGGAGCTCTGCACTTCTGCCCAAGCCTTCTGAATGGGGAGATCATATCCAAGTAGTCGGCTTCCTACCTTTAGGAGACAGCGCAGCCAAAGCTGCAACGGCCGCCGCTGGCCCCCCTGCCATTGCTGCTGCTGCTGCTGCTGCTGCCGCTGCCGCTGCCGCCTCCGCGAATCTTGGTGAGGCAGCAGCAGCAGCACAACAGTCCACCACCACAAGCAGCAGCAGTTGCTTCAGCAGCGCTCACCTTACAAACATCACTTCGACCCCTCTCAACGACCGCGAAAAGGGCAGCAGCGGCAAAGGGGGGAGCGTTTGCGGTGCCTCGCCAACAGACAGCAGTAGTATGGCTACTTCTCCTACAGCTACTGCTACAGCTCCTGCCGGAGTTAGCAGTAGCAGTTTCAGCAGCGGTAGCAGTAGCAGTGGAAACATTGTAACTGGCTATAGCAGCAGCTCATTGGAGAGCAGCAGCAATATGCCTGGAAACTGCTCCAAGGAGAAGGAGGAGGAACAAGGGGAAGAGGATGAAGATGAGGTGGTATCTTTCAGCAGTGGGTGTTCTTTGGGGTTTGAGTCCTGTTGTGAGAGTCTGCGTGCGGTCAGTGGAGCTACTTCAGTGGCTACATCTTTGGATAGTACTACGGAGCTTGAGTTGGTGGCAGCTGTTAGAGCTTTGGTACAACCTATGCCACCAGCGGCAGTAATGGCAGCAGGAGGAGGTGGAGGAGGAGGAGGTAGAAGTGGTGCAGCACCAGCAGCAGCAGGCGAAGAAAGACGTGGAAGGGCAGCAGCAGCAGCAGCAGTAGTAGCAGCACCATCGAAAGTGGTGAAGTCGGAACAGGGGAAAGTGGTCGTTGTCGAACCCGACTATGCGACTACATTACACACAGCAGAGGCTGCTTGGGCACCAGCTGGCCCAGAGGAGGAGCTGCTAGTAGATGCAGGGCTGCCATGTACCAGAGCGCCAGTGGCAATACAATCCCCTACAGCGGCAGTCCATTCTCCAGCATGTAGTGCTTCAACACCTACGCCCTGCACACATCACCTAGCTGTGGAGGCAGCAGCAGCAGCAGTAGCAGCAGAGCCGCTATACACCCCTCCGCCCCACCTCTTGGACTTCCTAGCTGCCGGCCCTCCACCAGTCTACATTGGTTTCGGCAGCTTGGTGGTTTCGGGGGGAGCTGGGTGGTTAACGGAGCTCGTGCGGGCAGCTAGCAGGAAGCTGCAGGGGAGCTGCCGGTTACTGCTGGCGACAGGGTGGGCGGGGCTGGGTGATGGGGAGGGTGGGTGGGTATGGCCAGAGCATGTGTGCTGTATTACAGAGGCTCCACATGAGTGGCTGTTTCCAAGGTGAGCCTGAAGATCAAATTCTTGCTGGTATTGACCAAATTGCAGGTACATATGTTTCAAGACAGCCGTTGGAAAGAACCTCATATCTTGGTTGTGTCAACCATCATCTCTTGCAGGTGATGCACAGTTGCAAATGTCTTGGACGTGTGCAATGCCTGAACTGTGCAACCCTAGGATCGCTGCTATTTCCATGGTGCTGGGATTGATTGATTCCCATTATTTCATGTTCCTGGTCCGTATTGTGGGCCGTTGAGTGGACAGTGAGGTCGCATTTGTTACTGAAGGTTGCAAAAATGCATTTGTGTTCTGCATTTGAGTTCTGTGCTACCAGCTCTTGAATGATTCAACTCCGCAATAGCATATGCATAACCTGTCGTCAGCTGTCACCTCACTGTACTGGTTGAAGGCAGAATGGAGCAGGGACTCCAGAGTTTTCAACTCACGTTCCAGGAAGTGGTATACCCATCATGCCATCAAGTTGAGATTCTGCCTTTCAGGTAGCTTTGGCTGAAGCCTGCAGATAACCACATGAAAATAGAGGTCCGGGCCGTAGTTGGATTTCCCGCCAGCTTCCTCGCCCCTCCTGCAATTCTTCTTACACTTTGATGGATTTGAAATGGCTTGCAGAATAGCTCAGAATAGCTCAGCTCCTACATTTGTCACAGGCCGAGGGGGGGGGGGGCAAGGAACAAAATTTCGGACTCCATCCTCTCTTTTTGGTCAAAACTTGGCACATGTGTCAGGGAAGGGTTTATCTATACCCCTGACACCCCCCAAAAAAAGTTTGAAGGGAAACATCTTAGGGAGGTGAGGGGTCTCGGAGGTCACTTTAAGATTTTTCTTGGCAACTTTTGTTTGCTTCATCTGGCCCTAATTGTGACAGCTATGGCCCTTCACACTATGTAGAGGGACATAGGGACCTTCTGGTAACCCTAGCTTGCTGGTGTGATGCCAATTACCTGGCCCCCAGCTTCTGCAGAGCCCCTTAGACTGGGTTGAAGGCCTCAGTTTGGCTTCGGGACCACGGATGTCCAACCTGGATTCTTGGTTTGAGAGTGGCAATCATGCACAGACGTTGATATGGTCATGCAGGAGGTAATGCAGACGGAAATGAGCAGCAGGAGTAGGCCCACATGTTAGGACTTAGGGTTTAGTGACCCCTAAACCCAAAGTGCCAGGCTTGGCTCAACAGCGTGGTTACAACCACCTTTCATGGCACCCAAGTCATTCACAGTGTGCAAGTACATGCTGACTATTCAAAAAAAACAGAAGACATAACAGGAGGACCCCTGGAAACAGTCTCTTGGGGGGGGGGGGGGGGGGCAGGGGGTGTGGAGGTCAATTGCAGATTTTTAGGATGGGGTCTTACACTTTTTCTTGCCCCCCCCCCCCCCGCACAGGCTAATCCTAATGTCCCCTCCTCTTATATTATATGTCACAGGTGCTCGGCATTGGTGCATCATGGTGGAGTGGGCACTACAGCTGCAGGGCTCCGTGCAGGCTGCCCCATGCTGATCATCCCCTCCTTTGGAGATCTCTTCCTGTGGGGTGATATTTGCAGAGGCTTGGGGGTGGGGCCAAACCCAGTACCCTTGGATGAGCTGACTGTGGAGGGTTTAGTGGCTGGGATTAGGGGTCTTGTTGAAAGGGAGAGGTACAGGGAGGTGGCAGTGCGGGTGCAAGGGAACCTGCTTGGAGAGGACGGGGTGACCACTGCTGTGGATTCCATACTAAGGAGCACTGTTATAAGCATGTTATAAGGCATGCGGCTTGTAAGAGTGAAGGCGGGTAGGGTGAGGGGTGTGGGCTTAGGCCTGCAGGTGTAAGCATCGTAGCACCTGCTTTCTGTTTG
Organism: Pseudopediastrum boryanum; assembly: GCA_963556185.1. Taxonomy (NCBI): domain Eukaryota; kingdom Viridiplantae; phylum Chlorophyta; class Chlorophyceae; order Sphaeropleales; family Hydrodictyaceae; genus Pseudopediastrum; species Pseudopediastrum boryanum. The sequence continues at coordinate 1,390,658 of OY744500.1, read as the reverse complement.
CAGCTCCCTTGGCTGCTGCTGTGTTACTGCTGTGAGCTTAGGCCGATGTGATTGTCATGGCAAACCGTTCCCGGTTAGAGGGAAGGGGGGGACGGGTGTTGATGTAAGCATCGTAGCACCTGCTTTATCTTGCAGGTTCTTTGCTGCTGTGACTGCTGTGGGCTTACTCTGTGATTGTCATGGCCGCTCAAGCTGTTTCAGTCAGAGGGAAGGGGGGAAAAGGTGCTGATGTAAGCATCGTAGCCGGCCTGCTTAGTGTTTGCAGGTCCTTTGCTGCTGCAACTGCTATTGGCTCACTCTGTGACGATTGCTATGTCAAGTAAGGCCTGGCAAACATATAGCAGGTGCTACCGCCGATGGAAGCATCGGCGGTAGCACCTGCTATATGTTTGCCAGGCCCTTTGCTGCTGTGACTGCTGTGGGATTCGGCTGTGATTGTCAGTGGCAAGTGTTTTAGTCGGAGGCGTCGTTTAAGCACCAAGTAGCTCAACGCGCGCGCGCCCATGTTCACACTCGGACGAGCCGTCTGGTACCAACTCCAGGGCTTTGGCCGAGGAAGTAAGGGCATTTCCAGAGCTCTCAAGCGTTGAAAGCGTGGAACCTTGCGTGGGCCATATCCATACCAGAGCCCTGCCAGAAGAAAAACGTAGAGTCTGCTAGAGGAGGCCCAAGTCAGGAGGCCCAAGCACTAATAATCCCGGTTGGTCCATCCGTTGGCTGTATGTATCAGATACAGGGCTGTCGCTGGCCACCAGTAGCAATAGAGAGCCGCAATTATGCTTAGTTATATCCTTCATGGTGTGCTAGAGAGAGAGAGAGAGAGAACTACACACTTTGGGATGTGACAACTGCCCCACATCCTAGGCACTAGAATGCAGAAGACAGCGTACCCAAAGGGTGGGGTTGAGGGAAGGACCCCGAGGTATGTAAAACATACGGCGTCCCTACCATTGCATGCACACCATGTACCACAGACTAAGTGCGGCCAAATGCTACATACATGCTTTGTGGGCATTCCACCCACCCACCATGGGGTTGCGCCATGTGCAGACACTACTAGGTAACTAGTAGGGCACATTCCACCCCCCTCCTGAAAAACAGCTTGCGCCCCGTAAGTGCGCGGTGTCTGGGTGCTGCTCCCAATATAACTGGCTCTCCAAGTAACATTCTTGGCGTCTAACCGCGGGGGGGGGGGGGTCCAGAGACCCCCCCCACCCCCCCCCTGGTCGACTTGGGGGGTGGGGGGTAGGGGGGGGAGGGGAGGGGGGTCTAGACCCCCCCCCCACCCCTCAGGACGACTTGGGGGGTAGGGGGTAGGGGGGGGGAGGGGAGGGGGGTGCAGGACCCCCCCTCCCCCCCACCGCCCACCTTGAAATGCCAGGACACCTTCTGAGACCAACTCCTACTGTCCCACAACTCAGTTTACAGTGCTATTATTACATTTCATGATATGCCATAGCAATAAGTGCCATAGTTTACAGTGCTACAAGTATCAAGTACGAAAAAAGAAGGAACTTCAGCAGCTCTGGACCAACTGACTACAGACTTGCACACACACTCAGAAGGCATATCTCGAAGGCAAACCTGACCACCATGACCAACTAATGTGTGTGAAAACTCACCCCACCAACAAAGCACAGTCACATCCATGGACCACTCTGTCACCCAGCATTGAGCTATATGCCACCCATCAGCTATATCCCACCACTTCCACCGGCATTGTGATACACAAGTGGGTAAGTAGGGGTAGCAGCCACAAAACCTGCATTTAAAGGCAAGAGGTACTGCATGGGGGAAAACCCTTCAGCTCCTGACACATCTAATAGCTGCTGCCCGTGCTGCACTTGCTGTTGCAATGCGTGCACCAAATACTGCTGCTGCTGTTGGCCCGTCCCAAATCCATACTGCTGCTGCTGTTGGCCTGTCCCAAATCCATACTGCTGCTGCTGTTGGCCTGTCCCAAATCCATACTGCTGCTGCTGTTGGCCTGTCCCAAATCCATACTGCCGTGCTGCTGCTGGAGGCCCGTCCCATACCCATACTGCTGCTGCACCCCATGGGCTTGCTGCCCAGGACGTTGCTGGCCTTGCCCTTGCTGTACTCCGTGTGCTAACTGCTGCTGCTGCCCATCTACTCCACTACCATGCACCTGCTGATCCTCCTCTTGAGTGCACAACCTCATCCCATCAACAAGCAACTTAGCCCAACTGCAAGGCTTCCGTGGCCTACGAGAAGCCAAAGAAGCATGCACATGAGCAGGGAAAGAACCATACAACCCCTTCAAATCAGCTATGCATGCACTTTCCTCTGCTACAGACCTAAATGCATTGGAGCTAGTAAGAAGCTTGCCCTTAGCGACTAGGCAACCATGCCACTTGGCCAAGATGGGATCCTTTCCCAGACATAGAGCCAAAAGCTGAGCCTCGCCTTCTTTGTCCCTTTCAGCGTGCAAATCCAAGGGGGCGGGGGGGGGGTCCAGACCCCCCCCCCCCACCCCCCCCTTGGACGACTTGGGGGGTAGGGGGGGGGAGGGGAGGGGGGTCCAGACCCCCACCACCACCCCCCCGGACGACTAGACCCCCCCCCGGGGTGCGGTTAGACGCCAAGAATGTTACTTGGAGAGCCAGATAAGCCAACATCGGTGCCATCTGGTGCGGGTGTGCTAGTGAGTACTTTGGTGTGCTAGTGAGTACTTTTTAGGCCAAGGAACGGCTTAGTTGGCATACACTCATCTGCACTGCGAGGAAGCTCGTCAAAAAGAAGCCGACGTCTAGGAAAGCGTCCGCAGACGAATTAGAGAGGCATTTTGGCCAAACGCTTGACTTGGCAGCTTAACCAGGAGAGAACTCCGCAAATTATTAGTCCTACTTAATCACACTACCTTTGGCATTTCAGTCTGACACTTATGATAGTAGGTAGTTTTAGCTTCTCAGCACCCTCGCATTGCGGTTGCTAGAACTCATTTGCAACATAAAAGCGTTCATTTAGAGGCTGGAATCGTCTTTTCAGACCACTAATCTGCTACGGAACCCGGTAGCAAAAAATGCACTCGTGGGATCCATCCGGCCCAGGTCAAGTGAGGAAGTAGTGAGACAATCAACTGATTGATCAATCATGATGGAGCTCCATCATGATGGAGCTATGCCTGACTTCACATAACATCTCAGAAATTACTGGACAGCAACTGGGCACCATTATAAATGTAGACGCGTTGCGGGCTCAGAGTGCATAAGTGAGTGGATGCCATCCGGGTAGGCGAGAGTGTGCCCGATGTGTAGCGGCCACTGCCACTTTGCTGCCGGCATGGAGCCGGCTAATGAAGCGGTATGATGGTGTGCAGTGTGCTACCGGTTGGGGACTGCTGCAACCGGCCCCATACATAAGCCCATGTGACCCAGGATCTCACCAGCTCATTCATTATTCGGTCCATCCGCGGCAGCTGCCGGACGACGGCGAACAGTGGCGCCTGGGTAATCATCATGCTTAAGGTTAGCGGAACAGTGAATGAATTACACTTTGTAATTTAGGTAATCATCATGCTGAACCACGGTTTCTCTTCTGGATGGACCGACAGCACTGCCCGCCGGCGGGGATGGACTAGTCGGATAGTATTTTAAAATAGCCACTCAATGGCGAGCCCTGCCAACATTTCACATGGTCACTTTCCTTTTGATACTATGCATCACCCAGTTTGCCAGTTGCTGTAGTCACATGCTTGAAATCACATGCGCAGCTACCACGCCAGCGGTACTTGGCCGCTAAAGCACGTACAAAACACAGTAACAAAAATGCACCAGCCAATCAATCTTGCCCCATGTATTGTTATCATCTACCCTGCCTGGCCTCTTGCCCCATGTATGTGCACCTGCCTGTTCTGCCTCTTCCGATCTTTTACCGAAGAGTGTACTGTTGTGCAAATCCAATCCTTTCTCGTGTGGAGAGAGAGTACCGGTTGTGCACGGAGAGTACAACAAATTGCAATGCCATACAAGATACGGACTGGCCCTACTCACTCCTACTTCATACTCACTCATACTTTGATACACTGGGTAACCAAGAAACAGCCAAATCCGTAAGGATCACGCCGTTGGCGATGAGGGCCTTTATTCCGCGGACCGCGGGGTGACAATAGTGATCGGCGGTGCTGGATTTCGTGCTATTCCCGCTTTGTTTGAGACCAGAGCATCTTACATAAGTATATCGACTTAATGTGAAGCTATGCTTGGGGGTTGAGGCAGTCCTTCGGACCAAACCTGCAACTCACCAGATGCCGCATGCTGTTTGCCCGATTTCACAAAAGTGGGCTTTTGATCTCCAGGACCTCTCGAACCATCATTTTAATGCTTAGTCACTATACGGCGACGTGTCGCTGGGTTAAAGATGCCCGTCTCATTCCTCGGGCTACCAGATGCTCAGATGTCGCCTAGTTTGACTCTATCGAACAGTCGCTACTCAAGAGCGCTTTGTGTCGCACCTTCATGCGAACTCTTTCCAAGTATCAGAGAGCATAATGCTGCACGGAAACTACTTAAAACAGCATGTGTGCTTAGTGACATCCCGGGTGACAATTTAGGCCCTCGGTGGCAGCGGCGTGATCCTTACGCATCCCTTCCCTGCATACACAACCTAAGGGGTTCTAACTCATGCCGCTTCAGGGTACTTGGTCTTCTCCCTCATTGAAAGATGTTTATTTCATGGAACCATCCCACACACCAACCGATCAACATCACGCATTGGCATGTTTTCAGGCCTAGTACCCTTCTGTCACTCCTCTGCAAAGTACAAAATGTTCCCCGGCAGCAGCATGTCCATCCTAACAGAGTGTGCCATACATCCCATATACTATATTTGCCTTAACCATCAAGCCACGTAATACTTAAAGCAATAATTATTATAAGCACATTCTGTGTATGATTACGATTACGATTACGATTACATCATGGCCCCTCAAAGGGGGCGCCCGTACGGAGCCAACCTAGGCTCCATGGGCAGAACTATGCAGTACTTCAACCACTAACCTGTTGCATGCATTCAACCGGGCTAAACCCTAAACCCTACATCCCAATGGCTATTTCCTGTTCCCTAAGTAGTTTATCAGGTACAGCCAGTGTTGCATGTTGTCACTGAGTTGGCTGCGCTGCATGGGATCTGTGCATGGGTCTTGCCCAGGCACTGCCCCCCCCCCCACCTTACACAGTTACTGCAGCTGTATCTTCAGGTTATTTTTATGATTATGTCCCCACCCTGCTGTCTGGCCTCTCTACAAACATGTTCTACCAGCCCTAGCTGCACACCCTCCTGGGTGACACTGCACACTCACATACCCATTGCCCCCATCACTGTATATATGCATACACATACAACCAGCTGAGCATCAGCTTGTGAGTGTACCTCAGCTTGTGGACCTTTGAACCACGTTCAAAGGTGCAAAAGCTGAAGTAGATCCACAAGCTGACCCAACAGCACAATGAATGCCCCGGCAATGTAACGAAAGGGCCCATTGCCAAAAGAGTGACAAGCCTCATGGGTGGGCCCAAACAGAAACACAGCTGAATGTAGACCTCTCAAACCCGACACTACAGCGCCTCACTGGTCCACTACACCAGGTAATGCTGCAGCCCATGCATGCATGTCCATCCGTTAGCACGTTGAGGCAAGAAGCCAGAAATGGCATTGCAGTGGCGTTCACCCTCACTAACTGCCAGTAATAAATGCAGTCTACAGGGAGCTCACCCAGACTGCTGTACATGGCTTCTGTGCTGATCAGCGCAAACATGCTTGCCATACATAAACCTCTTTGCCAGTCACAGCATCCGCAGCACGAGCTCCCTTGGCCAGTCACAGACCCACACTCAGCAGAGCGGATGGACTAAGCAAGGATGTACAGTAGCCTCTTCCCTGCCCTAAGGGAGCTACAGCAGGTAGGGTGGGCAGCCGCGTATACTTGTAACAGGACAATACTCTTTATCCATTCCTGTTGCAGATACTCAGTGAATGTGAGGTGACTGAGCGGTGTCCAGTGTTAATGAACAGTGCCAACGCGAGGAGGGATCTGAGGTAGGCACACTGACAGAGCCAGTGAAGGCCGGTAACTGAGGAGCTTATCACCTACTCTGCACTTATTTGCAACAGTACTCCAGGCCCTTTCAGACTTCATTACTGGGTGCTGCAATTGCTGCATGTCGTAGTTGCTTGTCATGATGCCCCAGATACGTCCGCCTGGGTGGGCCAGGCGGGCCCACTTGGCCCGCCCTGTGGTGACCCAGATGGGCCCGCCTGGGTGGGCCAGGTGAGCCCACTCGCCCCGCCTTGCGGTGCCCCATGCGGGCCATCTGTTCCCTCAGTCAAGAGCTCTCTCTCCCAAGCAAGATGCTTCAGCTAATCACACCCGGGCCAGGCTGGTATCATCCTGTTGGGAATTCTTCATTAGGATATAGCCCAGGCTCATGGGCGCGCCAATGTCGGTAGTGCTGCACTGGATCACTGGATGGCTGCATGTTGGAAGGTCGGTTATGAGCCTAACAAAACATAAGAGGAGCAGCACACAGACTATCAGGCATCTCTGCCAGCCACGGCTTGTAGAGGATGAACTATTGGTAGGTCCAATAAACTGCCAAAAGCAGGACTAGCTCTGCTAGGTTGAACCATAAACCAAAGCTGAACATGTGGCAAGTGCAGAGAAGTGACAATCACTGCTGGATTGGTGTCATGTGGCTGTAGCATAACAGTCCCTGCATAAAAGAGGACGGTGATGTTACTAGCAGAGGAGGTGGCTGTAGCAGAACAGTCCCTGTATCAGAGAGGACAGTGGTAATACTAAAAAAAGGGGAGCTCAGCAGGACAAGGCTTGTGAGCTAGTTGGTGAGTGGACAGCAGACATTACCCCTGCATAGCCATTATGGAGAGGCAGTACTAGCACAGGGGGTGTAGCCCCTTCCCCGCACTTATCCTCCCAAATCATGGACGGAAAAAAACGTGCAGGAGCGTTGAAGCTCAAACAGTGCTTGTTTTCAGCGTTGCCCGGAAAGCAAAATTACATCCAATACAACATACACATGGGACAGGGCGAATCAAAAGGCCACAAAACAAAACAAACGACACAAAACATGAAGCGGTGCTGTCCATACACTTGAGGGCACATCACAATTTCTGAGTACCGGTACACCTGCAGGCTTCATCTGTCCAGGCTGCTGACTGCATTCGCTTCATGGCATTGGAAATTTGCTGGTCAGGGCTCGACATTAGTCGGCCCTGGCCATTTTTTTGAATGACATGGCTGGGCTGTGAGATGGCTTGCGCCATCTCACAGCCCAGCCATGTCATTCAAAAAAGGAACTGAATGTTTGCATGGGGTGAAAACTGGCAAAAATGTGCTTAATTGTCATGTTGTCTGTTGTTGGGGTTTTTTGAATTTGAATTCAGGGCCTAAACCCTAAACCCTGGTGTGCATAATCTGTGGTTGTAGCGGTTAACGCCTGCACAGCCACAGCTCAGTTCGCAGTTTGGTGGCGTGTTCTATGTGAAGGTTATGCATATATTGGAGGTTGCAGCATGGATTTGCATATCAGTCTTTGCACCTGATGAAGGCCGAAAAGGCCAAAACCGGTAGTGTGACTGGTTGCGTGTAAATTCCCATGCGTTGAAGCTTCCGTCTGTGCGTAACTGTTACATCACCCCTAGGCAGACAACAGGGCAGTCACAACTACATCAGCATTCGATTCATGGCATTTTCAGCATTGACTATGGCCAGGACATACCTGAAATTACGAGGGGGACCTCCGTCAACACCACCTCTACCACTGGTACAGCTTCATGCGTAGAACAGTGAGCTGGACCTTGAGATGCCGCCTGCAAAGTAGAGGTGGTAATGCGTTATGATGTAATCCATGCACACATAAGACAGTATTTTAAAAGTTAATCAGAGCTCCCTCAGCAGGCAAGGTGAAGGGGACCCCGCGTCCATACCACCAGAAAATTAATATCTCAAGGTAGTACTGTACTTCTCGCGTACAACAAAGAGATTTCATGCAGATATGTATGGCTGCTTTCATGTAAGGACGGCTTTTGGCTTCTGCAACCAGCTTTCTCTGTGGGGAATGAACCCTTGATTTGTATCGGTTCATGTGATGGCCTTACCATTAGGCGCTTTCTGGCCTTCTGCTCGATGAGGTGAAGCATGGCTGGGGCTTCAATGCTTATCTTAAGCCTGTGATGATCCATGCGCAATTCCAATTGTCTTCCTGAGGTCTTTGCTATGAGTCTCTGGCGCTCAGAGTCTTGCAGGAAGCAGTCAAGGGGGTCGGTCCGCTGTCCCGAGACTGGTTCCTCTGCAGTCCGACGAGATTGGCGGAACGATTGCCCCCGTTTACTAAGCCAGGGGTCTACAGCATGGCCTGGTAGACCTTGGATCTCCGGCTTGAGAGCCACTCTCTGGTCTGGATGGACTTTAGACGTCCGTCGAGGCCTTGAGAAGGGCCACCACAAGGTCATAGCATGAATCAATCCCTTAGTTTAGAACGAATTATCAAGTAAAGCTACCTAAGAGTGGCAATTGACTTGGGATTTCTGTAATCCTACGAACACGACTCAGCACCGGCAGAGCAAGGATGGCAAACACCGGGGACCTGGAGTATACAGCGTAGTAGCAAACAGGCCAGTCTTCACGGCGGGGGGCTGTATCAGCTCATAGCTGATAACCTGCCTGCTGCTGGGCAAAGGTTAGTATACGAGTGAGGGGACGTTGAGTCAGTCGGAGTGAGTGAGGCGTCTCTCCTTGGAACTCGCGATGTGGGTCTACCCAAGCTTCTGCGTACGTACCTACAGAGCATGTGGTTCCCGAACCCTAGCGTGGTTGTTTCTGGCTCACAGCAAAGTAAGGGTGCTGTCCTGACGCATGTTTAACAACAGACCCTTCGAGAGGTTGAGAAGTCGGATTTAGGTTCATTACTTGCCAGGAAGGGAAATTACGGGGCTTGTGAACATTGATAATACTGGCATCCCGTCCTTTCCTGCATTGGCTAGGTTGAAACCACGGACCGATTTAAGGTCTCGTCCGCAGCTGCAGCGTGATTTACAGGGCTTTTTCCCCACCTTGGCCCCGTACATAGCAACCAGGGAACATATATACGATTTGATATTCTTTTGAGCGCATCGAGAACGTGCGCTAGTCTTGTATTGCATGATGTAGCCTCTAGCAGCACGTAGCCTGGAACTTGCTACAACGGAGCCCGTAGTTGGGGATCCACTACACCTTGAAGATGTCTAGAAAGCTCAACGTAGTCAAGGGATCCGTCTGCTGGTTCTGCAAGCAGCCTGCAGACGATGATGCATGGATGGGTTTGGGTGCCCTCAAGAGCACAAGCCAGCCTATGGTTGAGTAAGTAGCAGCTTCCAATGGCATACAGCACAGCAACTGGCGCTTGGTCAGATGCAAGGCAGATGTTCCTTCTGCATGTCCTGGGCTTGGCAACGCAACAGCAGCCTTGGCATGATACTACTGAAGTGGGCAGCATACAGGCGCAAATCTTGTACACTCCAGGAATCGCCTCTTGCTTGCTAGGTTGCCTGTGAACCATGTATGCCAGAATAAATTTCACCAAAGCAGCAGTGTCACTATGGCCGCAGTAGCTAAGTTGTAATGCTCTGAAGCAGATGCGGTTTAGTTGCTGTTAATTGCACTTCACAGCGAAAGCACTGTCCAGCTGATACATCATGCATGCAACAAGACTGGCAGTAACTTCCCAGCTTGCAGCATGCTAGCATGCGGTAGCCAAGTGCAGTGCTGGGCCTGCAGCAACTGACTTGCTGTCTACCTAGGGTCTACCCAGGCTTGTGTTCACAACCGTCTTTTAATCAGCTTTGCTGCTATTCAATTACAGCAACAGTACCAGCCTGCTGGCTTACTAACTACCAAACCACCTGTGTGTGTGATGCAGTGGCGAGCACATCCTGTACCATGAGCCTTGTGCTGTGTACAGCAACGGCACTGGGCAGATTCCCATGGGGGGAATGGAGGATGACCAGGTGCTGCGCTTCTATGAGCATGGGGAGCGCTGCATGGGGAAGGGGCTCAAATGCTGCCTGTGTGGCCAAAAGTGAGTGGAAAGGGTCTGCCAAGTGGCACTGGGCTGACTTGGAGTTTACGCTGTATGGCAGTGGAGGACAGTTTGGGGGTCTTGGGAGCTCAAGTCGGGCTTGCAACATGTGTCAATGTGGGATGGCAGCAACTCAGCAGGAGTAATGTGGCATAGCTGGTTTTGCGTTTTGATTGATTGATTGATTGATTGATTGAGCAGCAGTGCTTAGATGTGCCAAGGATGCCACGGGGGCTGCTTTGCATACATGTTTTAGTTCGAATCATACAAGATCTGCTGCTTCTGCAATCACCATGTCTCAGCAGCAGCAGAAGATGTCACATGGAGCTTCATGGTTGTATCAGCTATTTGCAGGCAATGACCAGCTTCAGCTCTGGGCAGCTCAATTCAAACAAGGGCGGAAGCAGCATAGAAACTGTGCGCACAAGAGGACCATGCTGATTAGCGTGGCACTCTGCAGCAGGTGTTGCAAGGCATGCTGATCTCTGATGTGCATTTGCACTCATTCTCCGCGCTGAGGATGACTGGCTCAAAAGGTTCTGTAAGCTTGTCTTGACGTCTCAGGACCTCATACCGATCAACAGTATCTGTACATAAGCTGATGCTAGTGCATGTATGTGCGCCTCTGTGCTGCTGCTGCTGTCCATGCAGGGGTGCCACTGTAGGCTGCTGTCATGGGCCATGTCTCCAGGTGTATCATTACCCTTGTGCCCGGGCCATGGCACTGCATGGCAAGCTCACTTTCAGCCTCACATGTCGGGCGCTGGCTTGCAGCAAACACCTGCACAAGTAAGGGGGGCACTGGCATGGAGAGCAGCATGAGGCCGGGGGGGAAGCGGGGGGGTGGGGGCTGCATGGCTTGAAAGCTGTGCCGTTGAAGTATCTCATACATGCATGTTGGGGGCATGAACTAGGATTGATGTTCTTCTCAGGGGGGAGGCAATAGAGATAGGATTGGTGAGAGTGTTAAGGGGGTTCTTTTCAGGCAGCTGCAATGGAACAATGTCTGTGTTCAGTTAGATTGTCTTGATATTGTATGGTGCGTAATGGTACCATCTGCTGTTAAAGGGACAATGTGAGATGTTTCGTCAGTCTTTGTTGGATTGGCTGGGGACTGCTCTTAGTATGCACAGCATGTTGTGTGAATGCTCACAGCTGCCTGTCTGCTCACTGTTGCCTCTGCCTTTGCTTTTACTGCAACAGGCTGCTACCTCCACACGAGACCAACTTCTTAGGCATGTGGATGGAGGGGGGCGGCGGCTGGCACGGTGGCATGATACGCAGCGCAACAAAGGAATGGCAGCCACGGGTGAAGGAGTTCATGGGTGCTTTCCGCAGCCGTTGGGCGGACCTTCTGCAGATGGCAGATGCAGCTCCAGACACGAACAGCCCCCCGGGCCATTACCGCTGTGGGAGGGACGGTGGGAGTGGTCGAGGCCGGGGCCGTGGGAGGGGCCGGCCACGAGGGAGGGGCAGTGGGGGTGGGGGGCGGGCCCGGCGGGGCGGGGGTGGTGTGGGGGCGCCAGCAGTGGTAGAAGAGATTGGTGACGGCGCGAGTGTTATGGAGGGGGCTGAAGAGGAGGAGGAGGAAGGGGAGGGAGTAGACCCGCAGGAAGAGGGGTTAGGTTTGATTGAGAGCATGGGGGTTACGGGGGGAGCTAGCGAAGCAGCAGCAGCAGCGGTAGGGGCGGTAGCAATTGGGTCTGGGGCGTTGGAAGTTACTCCGGCAAAGCACAGGCGCAGCGACCCCCTGGAAAAGCAGCAACAGAAGCAGCAGCAGAAGCAGGAGCAGGGGGTGGGAAACGTAGCTACTGGAGCTGCTCCAGGGGACGCTGGTGGTGCTGCTGCTACTCCTGGAGAAGGGTTGGTAGCTGCGGAGCAGATAGGAGCAGCAGCTGCTGCAGGGCCTGATGGGGATGGGAGAGACGGGGAAAGCTCAGCAGCAACAGCTGCTATGCCTGCCAGCAGTGCTGATCCTGGACCTTCAGCAATAGTAACAGCAGCAGCAGAAGGAGGAGGGGTTGGTGCAGGTACGTCTAGCGTCCCTTCCACGCCCACAGCGTCTACAGGGGCGGCTCCGGGAGGAGCAAAGAGCAAGCCTAGGAAGAGTGTGTTGATTACTGTGTGGGCTGTGCATGGGAAGAAGCAGGTGGGGCTGTATGGGAAGCAGGTTGCGGCACCAGTAACAGCGTCGGGGGAGCCTCCCCGCCATCTCCGGCAGCAGCAGGGGCAGGGGCAGGTAGGGCAGGTGCATGCCTTTGCAGCTCCTGCGCACCGGCTTGCGAAAGTGAGCAGTGCAGGGGATGCTCCTGGGGTGTCACGTGGAGTGGGGGTAAAGAAGGAGAGGGTAGATGCAGGAGCGGAAACGGGGCAACAGCAGCAGCAGCAACAGGCTATTGTGTCTCGTGACAGTGCAGGAGGAGCGGAGTTGCTCACACATGCAGCGGAGATGATAGAGAGTCCAGCAGCAGGGGCAGCAGCAGCAAAAAGCCAGACCCAGGCATACCGTTTACTAAATCCAGCTGGTGGTGGTGAGTTCAGGTGGAGCGAGATGGGGCCCCTGCTACAGGGTGTGGCTCAGGGGGAGGTATTCAATGAGGGTGAAGGCAAAGGGCTGAAACGCCCAGCAGCAGCAGCAGTGGTAGAGTCTGCGGGAGGAAGTGGAGCAGGTGGGGATGGCAATGTTTCAGGGGAGAGAGCTGTCGAAGGTGCTCGGGCAAGGAAGCGACAGAAGCCATTCTGGCAGCGTGAGTATGAGGAGGGTAATGAGGAGGTCTGGGAGCAGCCGGGGAGTAGTAGTGGGAGGACAGCTCCTGCTGGCTTTGGTGGGGTGCGGTCTGATGAGGAGCCTGGGAGGGGTGGGGTGGGAGGGGCGGGAGGGAAGAAGGTGGGGAGTAGCGGGCAGCAGCAGCGAGAGGTGCAGCAGCAGGCGGTGGTGCAGCGCAATGGGACACATGACGCAGCTGCTGCAGCAGCAGCGGCAGCACTAGCAGCAGTGGCAGCAGCTGGGGATGAGCCAGGCACCCCGAGCACCACTACTGCTGCTGATGACGATGATGAGGTTGTGTTCCTGGCAGCTTCGTCTCAACCAGCAGCAGCAGCAGCAGCAGGAGCAGCAGCTAGGGGTAGAAGCAATTTGGGTGGTGGTGGTGGCGTTGCTGCTGGGCCCAGCGGTGGGGATGCGAGGTTGAGGGTGGCACAGAATAGGGAGTGGCTAGAAGCGGCAGTTGCAGCAGCAGGGGTAGGTGAGCCGCAGCAGCAGCAGCCTACGAAGCATGCTGCTGCGGAAATTTTGCAGCTGCTGTTGAAGCAGCTGTCTAACGAAGACGTTGTGGAGTTGCTCCATGCAGCACAGAGCAGTTTGAGTGGGGCAGCTGGTGCTGCAGCTCTTGCTGGTGGTGGTGGTAGGGGTGGGGCGTTTGGGGTGGAAGGGCGGGGCGGGCGTGGCAGCGAGGGAGGGGCTGGAGGCTCTACTCAGCAGCTGCTGGCGAAGGTGACGCAGCTGCTGGGCTTGCAGGGAGGAGCAGCAGCAGCAGCAGGCGCAGGAGGAGGAGGAGGGGGTTCTAGAGGGGGCTCAGGGCAAGGTAGCGGGTCCGGTGCAGCTCCAGCAGCAGCAAGAGGAGGGGGACATGTGAGGGACCCGGGGAGTGGCAGGCCGGGATGGGGCCAGCATCACCTTCAGCAGCAGCAGCAGTTGCCGATGTCACCGAGGAAGATGGAAGCAGGGGGGTCAGCGGTTGGTCTACCGCGAAGCTCGGCTGATGGGAGGCCGGCATGGCAGCAGCTAGAAGAGCAGCAGGCACGGCAGCAGCTGCAGTATCATATACCTAATTCCAGCCAGCAGCGGCACCAGCAGCAGCAGCAACAGCAGCGGCCGTCGGGGTTGTCGCAGCCACCGCTACCGCAGCGGTTTGGGTTAATACCACAACATAATGGGGGGAGCAGCAGCAGCGGTGGGCGGCAAGGAGGCGCAGGGGGATCAGGGGGTGGTGGCGGGGCAGCAGCGGATGATTGGAGTTTTGCACGGCTGCCGCTGCTGACGAACTTCTTTGGGTGTGTTGCTAAGCCGCCGCAGCCGCTACCTGGGGAGGTGAAGTGTGCAGGGGTGACGGCACATGTTCGGGTGGTGGAGCACTTCTTGCAGCTAGGTTCACAGGTGAGGGGGGTGGAGGGTACATACTTTTGTGGGTGTGGGTGGGCAGGGAGGGGAAGCGGGTGGCAGGAGAGTGGGTAGCAGAGGAAGGGGGGGGGGGGTGTCCGGCACATGTCAGGCGAGAGGGGGGGTGGGGCACTTCTTGCAGCCAGGTTCACAGGTGAGGGGGGTGGAGAGTACCGGTACATACTTATGTGGGTGTGGGCGGGCGGGCTGGGCGGAGGGGTGGGGGGTGAGGGAACGCCTGCTACTTGGTACCTGCGAGTAACGGGCGGGTTTAGAATGGGGCTTTGATCCTTGGTGCTTTGGTACGATTAGCGGTGGCCTCACAAACAAGAAGACAGCATTGCCACATGAATCAAAGATGATCAATGAATGTGTCGGCAGTTTCTTGGCTTGTTGGTCCTTTCGAAGAGCCTTGGTCTGTGCACGCAGGTACGTAGCTGGGGTCTGCTGTGTGCCTTCCATATGCACAAATGCACACAGCAGTCAGTGCAGCTCGAGTCTAGCGGTGCACTAGTCCTGTTGGATGTGTTGAGTAATGCGGAATTCCCCAAGGACCCTCCCGACCGTAGCAAAAAATCACGTAGCTCACCTCCTGTGCCTTTCGACGCTAACCGCTAGACACCAGTCCTGCCAGATGCAAAGCACAACGGCTGCCCTACTGATCCCTTGCCTGCCCCCGCCCCTAGCCCACCCCTGGCCCGCCCGTGCCCCGCCACTGGCCCGCCCCTGCCCCGCCACTGGCCCGCCCCTGCCAGATGCAAAGCACGACTTTTTGGCCCAGCGCAGACGACTCAGCAAGATGGCAGGCACTTGTTATCAATCATTGATAATGGCATGTACTTTGAAAGCTTCCAGAGGCGTTGTATGGGATATGGCAACCCCTTTCTGTTCCTTCTCCTAACAAAGCCTATGTGCTGTCTCATCTGGCAGTGGCTGTGGTCTATGGAACGTTTGGCTACACCCTTAGTTTCTTGGCTACACCCTTAGTCCCTGCTGAATTTGAATGTCCCAGAAAAGAAGGGACTCAGCCAATCCTGTCACGAATACTGACCATCTGCTGATACTGCCCCATATCCCTGACAGCTTGAGGTGCGGGACTTATGGCCCTTTTGCTACCGCATGTTATAGATGTTTTTGGATGTCGTGTCATCAGACTTTTCATTGCAGACTAATCAGTACCCAGAACCAGCTGTGCCAATAGCCAGAAAAAGCCTTGATGGCCATAACTATCATATCCTAGATGTGATACTAAAAGGGCTGCCATATCTTCCATTGCAGGCTGACAGTTGGGGCATCCAGCTGCCGCCCGGCTCCTGCAGCCAGCTCGCCTGCCACAGGGTCTTTCATGTTTTAACGTGTTTAAGATAGGACATAACTTTTTAAATTGTTGCTTCCTCCCTTATATTGCAGGCTGACAGTTGGGGCATCCAGCTGCCACCCTTCTCCCGCAGCCAGCTCGCCTCCCACAGGGTCTTTATGATCAAATGTGCCTAATTCAGCAATTAATAGCTCTAAATGCTGCTCCCTCCCTTTTATTGCAGGCTGACAGTTGGGGCATTCAGCTGCCCCCCCTCTCCCGCAGCCAGCTCGCCTCTCACGGGGTCTTACCCTCCCAAGTAGAGCTGGAGTTAGGGCAACTAGTGGGGTTAGCAGCAGGGCAAGGCAGAGATCCCCTGGGTTGGGGGGGCTTACCTGTGGATCTGCCGGTGAGGTTTGTGGAGGGATGCTTGGTGGCGGCGGCAGATCCACGGACGGGGCTGCACCATGAGTTTGCACTGCGGGCAACGCAGGTAGGTGGTAGGGGCTAGGGTTTGGGGTTTTGGTTTTGTTTAGCAACCCGCAATTCTTAAAACTGTGGCTAAAACTGCCTGTGAGGTTCAATTTGTGGAGGGAGGCTTGGTGGTGGTGGCAGACCCACGGACGGGGCTGCACCATGAGTTTGCACTGCGGGCAACACAGGTGGGTGGTAGGGGCGGTTTGGCGGCAATGGTACGAAGCAGCTTAGGCCACAGCGGGAGGTGACAAATGCCCATGCGTGTCCTTGTTGCACAAGTGTTAATCCTCAAGCTGTTGCAATTGTGTTAATGCTCAAGCCATACGATTTTCAGCTGAAACTGATCACGACACCCTCTGATTGGTACCAGTCAATATGTTTCAGGTAATTAGTTTATAGGGTGGTGCTTGATCCTGCTGCCTCCCCGCCACCCATGTGTGATGGAAGTGGAGCAGGTTTTGGGTTTTAGTGGTGGTGTTTGTTTCCCCTTGGTGTGCACGCCGTTGCATCTAGCCTCAGCTTGTGTGTGGCAAATCCACCATCGGTTGTGTGGCTTCGTGATTGTGATCAGGAGCCTTGTGTTTGTGGCCTAGGTTTGTTTGGCCATTGGCATTGCTGGTCTTGCGTTTTGATTGATTGATTGATTGATTAATTAGTTTATGTGTGCATTGAATGGTGCTGACATCTTAATGCCAGGGCCATGCGCTGAGATGGATCATGGTGCCCCTTGGGCATAACGGATGGGTGTATATGGTCAGCTTGCAAAGGAACATTAAGAATTCTTTGTCCCAGCTATGCTCCTGCTATGCTGGACATATGCGGGGCCAAGGGAGCATTGGATGTTGCAAGTCGTGCATTGAAGTACTAATGCAGTTGCAGTTTCTGCTCCCCAAACGCTCTAAGAAACTGGGTGGAGTCAGCCCGTGGGCGTTGCAGGCAACATATGCTGTGATTAATCCATATGTGATGATACATATGTAGTCTCTTACTCCAAACTGACGTTAAGCCCTTTTGCCAGGGACTCCACCTCCGTGGTGCATATCTTTGTTTTAAGTAGATCATGTTAGTCATCCCGCAGTGCTGCACGGTCCGATGGCTGTGCAGAGTTCTCTCTCCAACAGACGAATTGTGATATTGATGTTGTTGCACTGTGCAGGACATGGCCCCTGGCACCACCATTGGCCCTTTGCAGCTATGGCGTGGGTCACATATATCTCATAAATGTTTGAGGCAGGGCTCCTCTTCCTCCGTGTGGGACAGGGTACAATTTACACTGTTTTGATCATATATCTATATCACGGAAAAATGGTAATAATGTAAAACTGATATTGTTGCCATCTGCAGGACATGGCCCCTGGCACCATCATTGGTCCCTACCGCAGCTATGCCATGGGTGAGAGCACCTACCTGGCCATGATGAAGCACATGCCAGCTTCCTGGCAGGGCACCAGCGGGAACCATGCACTGCGCCAACATGAGTGGGTGGAGCTGCTACACAGGTAATAAGGGGTGGAGGGGGCGGGGGTTTAGGTGTAAGAGGTGGGGGGGGGGGGTGAGGTGTAAGAAGTGGGGGGGGGGGGATAAGGTGTAAGAAGTGGGGGTGGGGGAGGGAGTTACTAGGGGTAACTAGGGGTAGAGCGTGAGGGTGTGGAGTTAGGGTGTAAGAGATGGGGGGACCCTTAGAAGTGGCATGAGTGGGTGGAGCTTCTGCACAGGGAAGGAGGGGTGGAACTTGGGGGGGAGGGGAGAGTTAGGGTGTAAGAGATGGGAAGGCGGCAGGTTGGTCTAAAAGTGGCATGAGTGGGTGGAGCTGCTGCACAGGTAACTAGCATTGGAGCGTAACGGTGTTGAGTTAGGGTGTAAGAGAAGGGGGGGGCTTAGAAGTGGCATGAGTGGGTGGAGCTGCTGCAAAGGGTAAGGCCTCAGGGTGGAGGTGGTTGAGGGGGGGAATTAGGTCCTCCTCTATTGCATGTGAGCAGTATGTAGCTGGGATCTGAGGGCCAGTCATGGGGTAAAGTGGTGAGGCATGAAGACAAAGGCAATAGGGACCTTCTCAGAGGCAGCATGGATGGGTGAAGCTGCTGCACATGTTTGACCGATGGGTGGAGGGTGTGTCCTGATGTTTGGCAGGGAGTAGCAAGGGAAGGGAGGCCTTTGCTTGGGACGGCATGAGCCCGGTGGAGCTGCTGCACAGTTAATGGGGTTGGGGTGGGGTGGCGTCTTAGGGCCTCTGCTCTCAAATTAGCTCGCTCCAGCTGCAGTCGTACTGCTCAGTTGTGTTTAGCAGGTGGTAGAAAAGAAGCAGGGGGCATTGCTAGAGCCAGCAGAAGTCAGTGGAACTGCGCTAATGGGGTTAGGCGTAGGTGAGGTGATGTCTGAGGATTGTTCCCTCTTCTGGGGATGACTGGGCTGGTTATCGGTGGTAAGGCCATTTTTGCAACTAAGCAGTGCGTTGAGGAGGGGAACAAGGCCTAGAATTTTGGACCCCACCAGACAGATTTCCTGAAATACTCCAGAAGCATTCCGCCAACTTCTTGGCCCCCCTTTCCCCCCCGTTTTCGATTGATTAGGAGGATTGATTAGGGGAGGTAGCAGGGGGTTTTGCCCTGAGCTAGTCATGCTATCTGATGGTTCTCGTCACGTGGTCAGACATGACATACAGAGTTTGTTGGTGTGCTGTTGAACCATTGCTTTCTAGATGCTTACTACAGGGTCACTGGCAGTCAGGAGCAGCTTTCACCTTGCAACACCCTACCTAAACCCTAACTTTAAACCCTAACCATCTTTCTGTACTCCTTTCTCTCCAGGTACACCATTGCGCTGCGTGTGCCGACCCCAAACTCTCCCAATGAAACGGAGATGCTGTACTACTGTGCGCTGAGCTACGGCAACCTCACGTGCCTCGTCAATGACACACTCGCACACCCGCAGCTAGTGTCCCCCTTCCCCCAGGTGGACAGCATCGCTCCCCCTAATGCAGATCTGGTGATTGTGCTGATCGGGGGGTTGCCCGTGCCGTTCTTGGTGGCAGTGCGACTGATTAAGGCGGGGCATGAGGTGTGTTACGCGTATGGGCCGGCGTATTGGAACGCGTGGCGCAGCTTACGGAGCAACACGGCCCGGGCGGCGGAGCTGGCGGCCGCAATGAGGGGTGGCGGGGAAGGGAAACGGGGCAACAGCAATCACACCAACATGGTGCCTTATTAGTCTCTGGTCCCAGTGGCATGAGGGGTGGCGATGGGAGGTGGAAATACAATCACACCAACGTGGTGCCTGATCAGTCTCCGATCCCGTTGACCCATGAACTGGAAACGAGGCTGCAGTCGTCACAGCGGCGAAGCTTACGGAGCAATACGGCCCGGGCGGCTGAGCTTGCGGCGGCGATGAGGGGTGGCGGGGAGGGGAAACGGGGCAACAGCAATCATAGTGCCATGGTGCCTTATTAGGAGTGGTCGTCATAGCAGCTCTGGCTCTTGCAGGTGCCACATTTGTGAAGAGTGGAGTGAAGTTACAGCAAAGAATGGACTCGGCCAACGCTGACCACCATGTATCCCTCCAAGCCACAGCACAAAAACACATTTTCAACCCAGGCAACCTTTGGAAAGCCCTGCTGACCTCTCCACACCGAGAATTGGGCGCCCCAGTTTGTTTGGTGGTTTGTCATTAGTCTCCAGGTCCGGTGGCTTGTTGAGTTGCCGATGAGGTGTGGAGGTAAAAGCTGGGGATACAGTGGCCCCAGTGACAAGGTGCATTATTGATCTGTCATTATGGGCTTTTGTATTGTGGAGCAAGGTGGCGGGGCACATATGGTAGCAATCCATAGGTCGTGGGGTGTGGATTTGTGGTGTGTAGGCAGCGGTGAGTTGTGTGACTCATATGAGGACGCCACTGCTGGCAAAGTATGTCGGGGACATCTTTCAGTGAAGCTGGAATGAAGTTGTTTTGGTGGAGGGATCCACCAACATGTGAGGCCATCCTGTGCAGTGCTGCATTTCTGGCCTGCAAATGGTCTTACGGGGCTAGAGCAAGGCTGTTTGGTTTATGGGGGGGGTCTAGTTGGTATGGGTAAGGTGATGTTGAGCAGCACGGCATTCTGTTAGGGGAGGGCCTGGCAAGTTGCGGCCTGTATGCAAACATGACTTGGGGACTTGAACCCCTCCCGTCCAGATTTTATAATGACTCATAGAATAGGTAGGGCTTTGGGTGGTGTCAGACTGAAGTTGAAACCTAGAGCTGGTCATGCTCCAGACTTCACCTGCAGTCTCACACCACTCAAAGCCCTACCTATGCTCAAGCAGCTCACACCACATGCCTCCATTGCTGTGGCATGTCATGTTTTTGGCAAGTTAGCTAGTGACCACTCCTTCTGCTGTTGTGACCATGACTATCCCGCTGATCATGAGACCCCCTGCCGAAGGGGAGGGGGGAGAGGCTGGGCCGGTCGCTGGCGGGGGTATGGTTTTGTTAGGGAAGGGAAAGCCCCTGCAGGAAGGGGTATGTGGGAGGGACGGGGGTGGTACAGCTTGTATGTGTAGGGGTTGTGTGGTGGATACAGATATAGAGCGGTGAGGAACGTCTGCTGCAGGGGTCTGAGAATTGTGCAAGCTCTGCCTGTGCTTGCAAAGGAGCTTCTAGTTGGCTTGGTCGCTTTGTGGCAGGTATATTGGGTAAAGAGCAATGTCTGAGTAGCAGGGAATAAAGCAGCTGACCAGCATGTGTGCTTACCTCGGGTGTGGAGTGTATGTCAAGCCCTGAGGGCCTCATGGGGGTTGTTGCAGTTTATAGGACACAATGTTGTCTGCTGTTCTTGTCTGCTGTGTGTTAGGATGCTTGTAGTACATGCTAGCAGCAGGATGGGAGGGGAGTTTTGTGGGGAGGGGGACCGGCTGGGCTTACTGGGATTGTGCTTCACTCACCAGTACAAGGAACACGGACGGATGGTGGGTAAGGTGTCTTGAGAGGAGCAAGTACATGCATGCAGGGTTGGCTGACATGATATGGCACGCCCCGTTTTTATTGGACTACACTGCCAGATTGTCAACGAATGCTCGTCAATCCTAACTCCCGGAAGCAGGGCATGGAGAATGGTGGTGTTGCTTTGGCCAGTTGTTCTCCATTTAGTACCTCATGAGAGGCATACGTTAATAAGGGGTTTGTGGCAATGTGCTAGTACGTGGTTGGGGGTTGCTTAGGGTTTGCAGGTGTTGCATTGTCTGACTGGACGCTTCTTGTTGACTTCCTATATGGATAGAAATGTTATGGGAGGGGAGAACAGATTGGACTCCCTAAAACCTACCTGCTGACTTATAAATATACATTTTTTCTGGTGTTAATCGTTTGTTTATTACATAGGAAGCTGACAGCAGATGTGTTTTTAGGGGGTAGGGAGGCGGCACAGCAGATGCTTGATATGGTCGCATGGTGGCAGAGTGCATCCCAGGGAGTTGGTCCATCGATCCTGTCTTCTCATGACGGGGGGCATATTGTAATGAAGTTAATTGCAGGTGGCATCCAAGCTGAATTGGATTAGGTGCCGAGATCTGAATATGCACCTTTTCTAGAATTTTACACAGGTCTACCGTACTGACCTTGTTGAACACTAAAGGACGGAGGGAGAGAGAAAGTGTGCTCTTTTACCTTGATGTAATGGACTGGGGCCGGGTTTAGCCTTGCAAGTAAGGTTCAATGTCCTCTGTGTCTATTTACATGCCGGCCCCAAGGGATTTAGCTGCAGGCAGTCAACGGCTGTGTGTGTGTGTTTGCCTGCGAAGGACCTGAGGTGCATTCGACACATTGATTAAGTGTCATTCCTCGGGCCGGCAACATGGGCGAACCCAGTAGTGAGTGGGTGGAGTGGGTAGTGGTGAGTGGGTAGTGAGTGTAGTGAGTGGTGCAGATGTAGCGGCAGCTGTTGGGTCCTAAGTTGGCTCCTCGTGGTGGCGTGCGCCCACTACTGGCGCCGGGCCCTTTAGTGATGGGGCCATGTGATAGTATTTAGTTGGGAACTCACCGGGCTCAGCAGCTGGCCCTACTGGGCTCTGCTAGGATTCCCTGTAGTGGCTTCTGGCAGAAGGCGTTGCCTCTTCAAACTTGCAGCATGTTGACCCGCATACGTTGACTCTACTTACGATTCGGCTCATACTTGTGTCCTTAAACGTTTTTTGTTTTCTGGTTCAGTTTCATACTAGGCGGTCGGTAGTACAAACAGTCGAGTAAACTCATGCTTGCATTGCGACTTATGGCTGCACAAAGTTACGCGAGTTGAGCGCGGCCAGCCGGTGACACGAGGCGAAAGCCGCCCTTGCACTATTAAGGTCTTCACTCGGCAAGGATGGCCAAAGCCAGTTACGCTGGAGCAACCACTGCAATGGGTGCAACGATTGCATCATCACACTGCAAAACAGAGAAATTGCGTGACTACGGCGCGCGCCATCCGACGGTGCCGTACTTCACTAGGTGGCTTTCACGGCCGTGTCTGAATAGAACTGATGGCAAGGCTGATGAATGGCTTCACACTACTATCATATGGCATGCGGGGAGCTAAAGGAGAAGCCGCCAGGAGCGCTCGGTGGCTTTGGCGGTCGGTCGCTGACATGCATGCCATCCGGCCCCTTGGGCGGTTGTAGACGACGTCCCATGGAGACAGCTCACCCAACTGTGTGAAAGCACCAAGGCCCACTTTGCATCTGGAAAAGTACCCGTGAGGCATGGCTGAGTACCGCACCTGCTAAAGAACATAGTTACCAAATGGCCCTGTCAAAGCAGGGCGCCGGTGGGGGCAGCGCCACCCACAAGGAGCCAACTTAGGCTCCAACGGCATACTCAAGTTCCTGTCCAAGCTGAAACAATGGCTGCCACCAGCCCCCCCTAAGTCCCTTGCTAGCCAATGTATGTCAGGCCAGCCCATTTCGACTTGCCATGTGCTGACCAGTTGACCCAGTCAACAGCAAACCAAGCAGTTTTATGCCTTGCTCAGGGCAACATAGCGAATGCTGTACATGTAAAACAAGAGCGGACTGCCGTCAGACGTGAACAATAGCAGCCAAACCAGCAGGCACCACGTGAATGACCCATGTATATCGATTTAAAACACAAAACCCCCCCTCTTGAACCACAAAAGTTCAACATACTAGTCGAGCCTTTGCCTTCGGCTTCAAGCCCTTGGCAGCCAGCAGCCGCACCAAAGCATACAAACCCCCGAGGCGACTGCACTCCCAATTGTGCACCCCCAACAACTGCACAGCGTCTCACACAGCACCCTGCCACCTTCGACAAGATTAGTTTCAGCCAGAGTCCCCAACAGCCCCGAAGCAGTACAACATAGATTCAGCATACAGCGCTGATTGAGATATACCTCAGCAGGCGCTCTAGCCCAACAAGGAAGCAATGGATGAGAGAACCACTCGTTCCAGCCCTGCCAAAAAGAAGCTTGCTGCAACATACACTGAAGCAGTTGCTCCACCGGCCACACAGCATGCCTGAACCCTGCAATAAAGTATCATCAAAAACTGCTCCCACCATATCCTAGCTTGCACCACCTCTGTCCCCCCAAGCAAGCGACCCGTACTAGAGGCGCCTGCAAAAGCCCGCGATGGAGCAACCCTTAAGCCAGCCCGCTCTTACAGCTCACTATTGCTAGAAAACCCCAAACACATTGGTGCCCTCTGGGAAACCATTCACAATAACTTACAATGCTGGTCGTAGCGAGGACATCCAGCTCCCAATGCTACTGATGAACACTGCTTATGATTGTTTGATCAGCTTGCCCCTTGACCACAACCCCAAGTGAGCACGAGCCTATGCAGCAGCTAGGGGGGGCCCCAGCAGCTGCTTCTACTGCTCCTTCTTTACCACCTCCTTATCTGCCGCTGCATCTGCTGCTGCTGCCTTGTCCCCCTCCTGCTCTGGCTGCTCCTCGTGGTAATGCCAAAGCTGTGACAGCTCACCCCTTATGGCTGCATGGAGTGCCACTGCCCCTAGTACTGCTGGGACGATGTACAGTAGTGCTGGCTGTGCTGCCTTGAAGTAGTTCATCACGAAGATGGTGGTACCCACACCACCAGCATACGCCCAGAACACAGTCTGGAAATAGTTGGTCTTGTAGTTGTGCTCTACATCGTAGCGACAAAGCAGAGCAACGAAGAGGCCTGGGATGACGATATCGCCCAGCCCCAGCATGGCGAAGTTTGCTGGGGATCCTGCTTTGAGGGCTGCACGGGGGAAGAGGAGCTTGATAGGGGCCTCGAAGTTCTTGGCCACTGAGACCATGACTGGCGTGCAGAACACCCAGAAGATGTCATAGAAAAACAGGCCTGTGAGCAGGATGCCTGCTGTCTGCACGCTGCCAAGTGACATGCTTTCAATGCCCATAATGCTGAAGGACAGCCCTAGGACGTTGTTAGCGAGCCAGTTCTTGGTAAGGAAGTAGTAGAGGCCTAAGCCCAGGCTCGGGATACCAAGGGCTACCTCTGTTACTGTGGGCTCAATGACAAGGGGCTCGGACAGGAGGAAGGGGATTTTCGGGATCGTAGGGAAGTGCAGAACCTTGTTCCGGAGTCTCTCTGGAAAGAGAGGATTGACGAAGGGTTCCAATGTAGCCACTATAACGAACGCTCCAAGAATGGTGATGTATGAAGCGAGGAGCGCATTCACCAATGCCTTGGGCAGGAACTTGAACAGTAGAAAGAGACCGAAGAGCACGCAGCTGCCGACTATGGGGAAGCGCATGGCATCCCTTTTTGTCATCTGCTCGGAGGGAGCCCCCTCTTTTACTGATCTCCAACTGCCAACATACACAGTTAGGGCAGCATGCAGAACGATGTTTACACTGTACGGTATGTAAACGACTGTTGGTAAGAAGGTCAATAGCAAAAGAAGCAGATGTGCTTTGGGTGCCGGGGTCAACCCCGCACTATCCCATTTCATTGTGTCTATAGAAGGGGCCCTTTGCGGGCAACTGCTGATGCAAGGAATCGACTCTCCCAAGAAAACGTCTGATTCTGGTTGCAAGAGTCGTATGGAGCAAGGCAGTATACGAGACTGGTGCAGCTGTTATAGGCCCCAGCATGCAACGAGGCAGCTAGGTTTGGCAACCGAACTTCCTTCAACTGCCCAAGAAGTCCTGCGGACACCTCTCACTTCAGGACACCAAGTTGAGGCCGAGGCGGCTTCAGCATAACTGCCACCAGCCCCTGAGTCAATACTCTAGGGGACTGCGTGGTGAAATAATATACCATGTCAGGTCATGCGGATGAGTTTGCCCTCTGCATGGATCCATTTGGAGGGCACATCTCTGACTGCTTGAAGTGCGGAGCTGCGCATCACTCTGTGCGAATCCACAACTGAGGCCTCAGCTGGTAATGAGCTACCAATGAGGCAGCACATGGTGCAGATGAAAACTTCCACAAAATGCCATCCACACTCCACCAGAGATGGAAGGACTACGACCAAGTCTCCCGTAGAAACACGTAAGAGCTGAGATGGCAACAGTGTGTCCAGCTGCCCCCTGGCCCCGGTGGGTCAATTGAAGGCGCTCAAAGGCAAAAATTACAGGCTCCAAGTCCACCCCAGGCGAGGCTTGGTCGTAGTCCACCTCACGCCATAGAACCCAAGTGCCTCAAACATAACATAACATAACAAACCTTTAAGGTGTGGCAACCGCAAAGGGCTGTCAGATCGAAACGACCGGCATCACCTCCAGGCAACCACAACTCGTACTATCAGCAAAGCTACACCCCTCTGAACAAGATGCCTACCTTCTGCCTAGACAGCCTCAAGCCACAACAGCGTCTGCCTACACCTAAGACCACAGTTTAACTCAGGTCTGCTTGCCCCTGCCGCTGCTGCTGGCTTTGGGGCCTCTGTTGTTGCTGCTGCTGCCTTTGCGGCCTCTGCTGCTGCTGCTGCCTGCCAGTCCCTCTGCCGCTGCGCCCTTTCCCCCTTCTGCTCCCATTCCTTGCAGCTAATGGTGGAAGCTTCTCCCTGGGCCCTGCACATGAGCACAAAAACATACATGCTTGATATCATTATCATGGATTTTGAATGAAGGAATGGAACCCTGATGTACTCTAAGGTGCAATTGCTGCCGATGCATGTTAGCGAGGTCACACCTCAGCTCGCTGAAGTAGAACCCTGGCTAATGCACAAAAGCAAAGTCGTCTTAGCTCTCAGTATCAGTTCCTCTCCACACACACTAACACACTAATTGGAGTCATGTGGCGGGTGCTGCACAGCCCAAAAGCTGTGCAGTGATCTCATCTAAAAGCAAAGCTGCTGTGACAGCAGGTACATAGTTGCTTACATCAACTCAACCTCGGTTTTGCATTCTCAGACCATCACCTGTTGCAGGGTCAGAACAATATCTAGTTCCTCTGTGCTGTGTATAACTCACCAGCCAGCATCAAGGCTGTGCTTGTCTCTGCTATGTACAGATTACACATTACCAAATGGCCCCATCGAGTTGGCCACCAGTGGGGGCAGCATCACACATAACTGAGGCTCCAATGCCATAATCACAATGTCTATCCAAGATTCTCACACTGCCGGCTGCCGTCAGTGTAGCTACTTAACTGTTGGTAGTGGCTGCCCTACCGCTCCCTTGCCTCGCCCCTGCCCCACCCTTGGCCCGCCCCTGGCCCGCCCTTGCCCTGCCCCCTGCCCACCCCTGCCCTGCCTTGCCCCCCATCAGTGTAGCTCCTCTCACCTGCTGGTAGCGGATGCCCTACCGGTCTCTTGCCAGCCCCCACCCCTGTCCCACCCCTGGCCCGCCCCTGGCCCCCCACTGGCCCGCCCCTGCCCTGCCCCTGCCCCGCCTTGCCCCCCATCAGTGTAGCTCCTCTCACCTGTTGGTAACGGCTGCCCTACCGATCCTTTGCCTGCCCCCGCCCCTAGCCCACCCCTGGCCCGCCCGTGCCCCGCCACTGGCCCGCCCCTGCCCCGCCACTGGCCCGCCCCTGCCCTGCCCTGCCCCGCCTTGCCCCTCATCAGTGTAGCTTCTCTCACCTGTTGGGTAGCTGCTGCCCTCACTACCACTCCCTTGCCTCCCCCCGCCCCTGGCCCGCCCTTGCCCCGCCTCTGCCCCGCCCCTGAACCTGCCCCGCCTTGCCCCGCCTCTGGCCCACCCCTGGCCCGCCCTTGCCCCGCCTCTGGCCCACCCCTGGCCCGCCCTTGCCCCGCCTCTAGCCCGCCCCTGGCCCGCCCTTGCCCCGCCTCTGGCCCGCCCCTGGCCCGCCCTTGCCCCGCCTCTGGCCCGCCCCTGCCCGCCTCTGCCCCGTCTTGCCCCCCATCAGTGTAGCTCCTCTCACCTGTTGGTAGCGGCTGCCCTGTCTGCTGCTCTATCTGCTCCTTCAGCTGCTGCAGCACCCGGATCTGACTCAGCTTCTCAGGACTCAACTTATGCCATAGGATGCCCGAAGGCTTGGATATCCCCGCCTCTCTCCAATTGGTGTGAATCACCTGTGCAGCAGACAGAAAAGTTTTCTTGCACCTCGGTGTTCCTGTGACAGCTTGATGTTTACGGCCTATGGATTATTTGCTCATGCCCTTGCGCGCAGTGTAAGCATCAAAATTCTGGCAGGGAATGGTGAGTTGTTTAATCAAATGATGCGGGACAGCAACAGAGCTGCAACAGATAACAGCAGTAGCTCAGCAAGGGACATGTCACATGACAGGACTGACAGCAGAAAGACGCAATGGCGTATTGGCGCTACGGCGCTGGGCCGCGCTTGCTG